>CM035169.1:14911748-15101607 GCA_020205615.1 Panax quinquefolius | reverse complement strand
TGGTAACTAATTAAGATAGATGAGAACACAAAGAAACTATGAGTAGTGGTCCTCGATCCTCATCTAAATTCAACTACTTGCCATTTTTGTGGTTCATTCTATTCGTGTGGTGGGATAGGGATAGGGATAGGGAATAACTATCTACACTTGCAATTATTGTCAAAAGTTATCCAAATTAATACACTATCTATTTTGCTTTAAAATTTTGTTCATAAGAAATCTCTTAATTTTTCTACATTTCTATTCATCCGATTGGTTCATCAATCGAGACTAAATCCCTCCTCAAGCTTCTGCTTCTAATTAATTCTATCCGTTTCCATTGTTTAGGTTATTTTTTATTTATATATTTAATAAAATGCAAATAAATTAATTATGGGTTTATATATATGTATATCAACTCAAGAAACAGTCTCCAAAAGCTTTCCCTAATCGTGCACACTAATGGATTTGGATAAAGGCATTGATTATATATATACGGTCCGGATTCTGTAAGGGATTCCTTACTTTATTAAAATGAGGAGGATTTTTTTCTTTTTTTTTTAAAACAATAAAAAAAAAAGTTTAATATTTTATGGAATGAAATTTTATATAATACTGAGTGTTTTGGATGTGATTTGGATCATTATAACAAAATAGGTATATATGATCTGATGCAGATGTATGCATATTTTTAGTATAGGTATTCAAATTACGCCCAACGTTATATTATGGAAAAATTTAGGATTATAAAATATTAAACTTTTTTTAAATTGTTTTAAAAAAAAAAAATCCTCATTTTAAGAAAGTAAGAGATCCCTTACTTGATCATTTCTGTATATATATATATACTAATTAATGCAAAATAATTCAATGGTAGTTGTTCCTCCAGCTATCAAAAAATAATTATTTCCCACTTGTCATGCATGTCAACATTTGAAAAGTATACGTCCTAAGGCCTAAGCTAACTCATTATTCACACCAATTTATATACGCGTATAATTTTAGTGTTCTTAGACTGCTTTTTTCATCATTATATTCTTCGAATATACGTCGCCTGCACTATATAATCGATGATTTATTTATCCATTATTATCTATTTAATAAATCTAAACATTACATTACTTTTTAATCTATACTTTTCTTTAATCTATAGTTCTTCCATATTAAAGTGCAGATTGAATTTTCATTACATTATTCGATTCGTTGATAGACAGTTAAGATTTATTATAAGGATAATTTTATTCTAATAATTTTGACTATAATTCATTCCTATATATCTGAGAAAAAATTGATATTTTTACAAATAAAAATATTAATTATATAAAATTCTTCTCACATCAATAGTGTAATCTACTCTTATGCAAAAAAGAATATTATAAAACTAACATTTTCAGAAATTAAAATATATATTTCCTTTGTACAAGGGGTGAGAAATTAAGAGGTAGACCTAGACATATAATATCTTGTTGACTTTTTGGTATTAGAAACTAGTAGTATTTAGTAACTTCATCCTCTACAGTGCATGACCAAGCCAACTCATTAATTTACGGTTAAGTTACGGGCATAGTAATTAGTAGCCATTCATTCACTTAATATAAATTATTTTAAAAAAATAGTTTTATCTCTTAATATATATTTTTTGAAAATTTTAAATAATTATTAATTACTTAATTTTTAATATTATTCTAAGTATTAAATATAATTTTAATTTTTTATTATTTTTATCTAATAAATAATATTTTATTTTTATATAAAAATAATATTATATTTAATACTACATACAATCATTTCCGAGTAATTGCCCATTCTTTTGGTTTCTTACTCGTTACTACTCCTATAATTAAATAAATGTATTTTCTAAGATAATCAACTCAGCTAAGACAATTAAATACTTCCGAAACGATTCACTAATAAAAGGATAATTCATCTGTTTTGTGAATTTTTTTTAAAATTAATTTATAATTTTAACTTTTAAAATTAATATAATTTTAACCAATGCAATAATAAATATTATAAATAATTTTTTTAAAAAAGTTATAAAGTATAAAATTATTATTTTAAAATTAAAATAGACACAATACAATTTGAAATTTTAGAATTTCTCAAAATAGAGTAGGTTTAAAATCAAAGAGACTCTTTTTTATTTTGTGAAACTTGATTGAATATTGAGGAGGTAGTAAAATTTGCAGGAATCATAGAGTTAATTTTCTTATAATATAAGGGTAAAGTTAAAATTCATATAAATAAAGATAATCCATCCTTTGTCTACGTCAAGATAAAATAAAATTATATCCATTCCTCGTATTGTAGACGCAATTTCCGTGATAAGGAATTTTATCTTTTTCTTTATTAACTTTTTTTTTTTCTTTTTCTTCTTTCTTCTTCTACTTTGGGTCGAGAAAATCGGAGCGGACTGCTGCTGCTGCTATATAAATAAGGTTTATTTTACAGCCTTTAATCTCCATCTCCATCTCCATCTCCATCTCCATTGATTCTCACAACGGTAGTATTTGTAGTTGCTTCGTTAACACTGTTAGTATCACTCTGTCTATTATAGAATTGTATGCGTCGTAAAACCCCTTTCTGGGCTTTGAATTTATTGATTGTATCGATTGACGCAGTGATGAATTCTTATTATTTTTAACTCGTAAATTGTGTTTTATTTGTATCTGGGTTTATGTTTCCAACCTGAATTTCTTACTTTTCTGGTATCTATTTCGCTTGATATGGGAGAGTTCCGTGGAAACTTTGGGGTTTGTTCTTTCTTGATTTCGTTTTCCTTTTTGGCATATTAATACGTCTTCATACATAATTGAATCATCTATAAATTACTGTAGATCTTGAGGATTCGAGGTTATTATCAATGTTGCGTGAACTTAATTTATCTACTCATTTTCTGTTTATTTTATGTTAATATTTTATTTTTCTTTTGATTTTAGAGGATTATTACATGAAACTTTCTTATTTTGTTTAGGTATCTTTCGTTTTGTAAATATACCATTGTGTTTCATGAAGAGGGTCAATTGTGATTAACATGCACAAACAATATTGTGGATAAACTTTTGCAGAACTTGTGGGCCTCTTTTGTGTAATATGGGTTTTAATCTGTTGTATATGTTTTTGTATCACAACATCGAAAAAAGTTTGAGAAAATCATTTCTTCACTTGACTAAATGTTACTTTGTTCATCTGAATTGTTCTCTAAGTAATAGCATAAATTTGAGATAGCTAATTTTTGATCTTTTACTCTTTCCGTCCCAGTATAAAAGTTTTGGTTGACTTTTTGTGCATATTAAGAAAGATGATAAAATGACAAAATTGTCCATATTTAAATTCTCATTTAATTGCATAGTTTTCTGCACATTACTAGTGATGTTTCATAAATATAGAAATATACTCCCTCCATTCCTAAATAAGTGACGTTTTGAAAGAAAAAATTTGTTCCAAATTATCTGTCGTTAACAACTTTATAGGAGAATAAATTATTTACTTTCAACTTCCATAAAGGGTAGTGATGGAATTTTACACAAATTTTAATTATTAAATGATAGTACTAAATGACTTTCTTAATCCATGTGCAAAAACCTTAAACGACACTTATTTAGAAATGGAGGGAGTAACAATTAATAATAAGGGTATTATAGATAAATTATTGTAAAAAATAGATTATTTAAGGTAAGTAGACATTTAACTTGGGACTACCTAAAATAATACTCCAATAAAGACTTTTATCCTGGGACGGAGGGAGTAATTAATAACAATTCTTTAATTGCTTTTGCTACAGACTATGGGTAATCTCTTATGTTGCATTCAAGTTGACCAGTCCACCGTTGCTATTAAAGAGCAGTTTGGGAAATTCAATGATGTACTAGATCCGGGGTGCCATTGCCTACCTTGGTGCTTTGGGTATCAGGTGGCTGGCCATCTGTCTCTTAGGGTCCAGCAGTTGGATGTGCGCTGTGAAACCAAGACAAAGGTCAAACTCTTTACCCTTTCCTGAATCATTATTTGTTAGCATGATATTACCTCTCTGTTTTATAATACCAGAGTTCAGAATATTAATAGTGTTATTTGACTTTTGATCTGCAAAATATTTAGCTTTCAAGCGTCACAGTTAAGCGGGTCTGTGTCATATACTTCTGCTGCTTGTTACTAGCACACTTCTGCCTATTGGCTTGAGTTTTCTTGCCTATCTGAAGTATTTAACTTTTTAGGAGAAGTTAATGATGGTTTTGTATAGAGATTGAATTCCAGATGTTTATTTCTTTTAGAGGCAGAGTCTATTCATTCTTATTATAAATTAGTGCAACTGAGATGACTCTTGTTGGTTTTTAGGACAATGTATTTGTCAATGTTGTAGCATCGATACAATATCGTGCCCTGGCAGAGAAGGCAAATGATGCATTTTATCGACTTACAAACACTAGGTCCCAGATTCAGGCCTATGTCTTTGATGGTATGAACCTAAAATGAGACTTCAAAAATATAATGATACGTGTAATTATTTTTCTAGTAGATGGATATTTGTTTTGTTAATGCACTTATCTGCATTTTGATATTCAATTTGTAATATCATTGCCTAAATTGAGTTTGCTTTCTCTATATATTTAGTTATCCGAGGTACTGTTCCAAAGCTCGACCTGGATGCTGCTTTTGAGCAAAAAAATGATATTGCAAGGGCTGTTGAAGAAGAACTTGAAAAGGTAATTTACTTTAATAGAGTTAATCATTTATTGCTGTTAATCCTATCCTTTACATGGTCATGACTGTCATGTTTGGTTTGTGCTTGCTTGCAGGCAATGTCTCATTATGGATATGAGATAGTTCAGACACTGATAGTTGATATAGAACCAGATGAGCATGTCAAGAGAGCAATGAATGAAATTAATGCTGGTAAAGTTTGCTTTTATTTCACCTAGTAGATATATTATACCTGTCTTAGTTCCTCCACTGATTAGGATGTATACGGATGTAAATTGTGTGGGATATACCCTTCTATGGCTACCTTTAGTGATTTCTTTTGAATTAAGCGGCTACAAAAAATTTATGATGCCACACTGAAGTTGCCTCATTTCTACTAATAGAGCATAGCTATTCAATTTGTGCATTACAGCATTAGTACTACTCTATTTCCCATTTAGATTAGAGTGCAATAGTATTACCTTAACTAATTTGGTGTACACTGTACATTGAATGAATATGCCAAACTTCTTAACTTCAGGTCATATGTTTCTGACAAAAAATCTTTACTGTTTCTTTTGGGATAAGGGTATATTTATAGAGGAAGCGAATTTGTAATCTTTCTCAATCTAAAACAATATGCCAGCTGAGAAACTGAAATTTAATTTTAATGTTCAATTCTAAACAACTCATATTTTCTCTAGCTGCAAGGCTGAGGATGGCAGCTACTGAGAAGGCCGAGGCTGAAAAAATTCTTCAAATCAAACGAGCTGAAGGTGAGGCCGAGTCTAAGTACCTCTCAGGACTTGGTATTGCACGCCAGCGTCAGGCAATTGTGGATGGTTTAAGAGACAGTGTGCTAGGCTTCTCAGTTAACGTGCCTGGAACCACGGCAAAGGATGTAATGGACATGGTCCTCGTCACCCAATACTTTGACACAATGAAGGAAATCGGTGCCTCCTCCAAGTCCTCTGCTGTGTTCATTCCTCACGGGCCTGGTGCAGTTCGTGATGTCGCTACTCAGATCCGTGATGGACTTCTTCAGGGTTCTGCTTCCCAGCATTGATTGTTCTGCCCTCCCCGTTACAGCCTGCTTTTTAGAAGTTTCTAAAATACAGGTTGTGGTCCTAATTTATGCTTTTAAGCTTGTTTCAGAACTTTGGATTAGAAAATGTTCTTTACATACCACTATCAGTTTTTTGGTCTGTTTGATTTGATCTCGATGTTTATAGTAATTTGGTCGTTGTACATAAAATCTTGAAGATTTATGATTAGTAGGTACTGAGATCTGAAATGCTTTTATGTCCATCAGCTTGATTAATCTTTATCAAAGACTTGTTATCTGATTTCATTTAAACAGGTTTCTACTACTATGACATGAATAATTGTTTCAAGAATTGCTTATTCAAATCAAAATCCGTATATACATATCTACTTTTTCATCCTATTCTTCTTTGATCGACTGTGGTAATACATAATTGTTCTTCGCTTTTTCTGTTTGTTGGGCTTTTCTGGTCGTATGCAAAAAACACCCACAGGACAGGACAGAGGTTATTTCAGAGTAGTTGTAATTGGAAAATGGATAATATGGAAATCTGAAAGAAGTTAGTTTCACATCTCGAAGCTTAGACATAGACCGGTTCTAACTTAAGAACCTCAGAGAGCAACAAAAATTAAAATTGCACAACTAAATTGAATAGATTTGCCGATGAATATCATTCTTGGTAACCATTTGGGGGATGACCAATGTCAAGCATATTGTTTAAGTAAGTAGCTATGCTCAATGATCTAGTTGTCAGGCATCAACTATGCTCTCTTTTTGCCCCCTTCATTGCTTTGCTTATTTATTGTTTCCCTCCACACAATTTGCAGCTAACCTTTTGATTGATAATTAATGCAGCTGCTGATCGAATTATAGTTATGCAAAGTCAATTGACATCAAAAGCATTTCTCACAAATGAGTGAGATTCTCATTCCTTACAAAACCATTTCTCATTATCAAATGAAAAAGACAGTGAGATATGAAGGCACATAGAGGGTTGTGTTCTATCTCCTCTATACATGTATATCCATATAATCTTCTTAAACTAATTAATAATCTATTTTACATTATTTATAAACAATTTGTCATTAGAAAAGTTAGTTTATGAATAGTTATCGATTATTATATTATATTATCATTGCAATCAAATATATATTTTATATATGTAATCTGAAAGTATAAAATTATTTAAAAAATTTAGTTCTAGGAGCCCTCGTAATAATTTTATTTAACCTCGCAGAAAAGAAATCCGGGCTCGGTCGGTGATTAGCTTGTCTGCTTGGACCAGCAAATATTGATTGGACGGAAGCCGAGATTTATTGCTGCCGTTTGATTGATTGATACGTGGGGAATGAGAGCCAGAGACGCACCAATCTTAGCAGTATTTCTTACAGCCCTGATATTCAACTCTCCTGCTACTGTAAAAAGGAAGGTAGACAAAAACTTTTGCTGGATGAGAGCAGCAACCTTGCCTTGGGTGTTCACTCGAGCTTTCACCAATGTAAGGGGAAATGGTGCATGCTGAGTACCAATTGTGAAGGTGGTCTCGTTTCTGAAGAAGCCATGGCTTAGCTCTGCTGCAATCGCAGTGTTGGTCAGGGGATTCACTGAGCGGTAACAGGAAGCACTCAAAGTGTCACCTCTGTCATTCCTGTAAATTATATAATGAGGTGCTAAATTTACGTGTATTAATTAGTAAATTAACAATTGCTTTTTTGTGCTTATACGTACGTACGTACGCATGTATGTATGAAAAAAAAAAAGAGTAGGGAAATTATGGCCGGGATTACAATGTGAGGGAAGCAATTAGGATTGAAGTGTTGAAGTTAAGGCCAACGTTGCAGTTGGCGAATTTCGTTGTCGCTGTTGCTGTATCAAAGGAAAGGTCTGCCCCTACAGAGAGTAAACTTTTTCCTAGTACACATGAGAAATTTAATATCGGTTGAGCTGCCAGACTTAAGCCTCCGGTGATCCCAGCAAAGTCATGTAAGTATTGCACTTCCACCTGTCGGTTATTAGAAATCAAAGTAGTACAGTCTGTACTGGTTGTACAATAAAAGATGAACAGTATACCAAATCAACCCGCGTCTTAAAGAAAATTATAGCTGCAGGGAATTAATTACGAAAAGAAGTTAAAAGAATTTCTCACTCTGTTAGACCTTTGATTGGGTATGAAGAACCTAAAAATGTTCTTCAGTCCAGGAACAAGCTCACTAACTGTAGAATGAAGAGCATTAGATGAATTAACAAAAATGATAATCAATATTCCACCGAGCTAGCTATATATATCTACTTGAAACTGGAAATTAAAATGAAGTCACTACGTTGACAGGATAGATAATAACTCCAATCAAATCCTAGGTAGTGATAGTGAATCGGAGGTTGTTGAGTATAATCCCGGTAGAGAAGATCTATTGTAACAAGTATATACACCAATTACCAACCAAGATTATTAGTAGTAAACAAATTAAATTGAAGAAAAAGAAACTATATATATATACCTCTGGCCTTTTTGCCAATGTCATTGTAGATTCCTGGCTGATTGCTCATAATTTCGATTACAAAATAAATCAACATAATTCAACCTGTTACCTTCATTCTTCTTCTCCCTTGCCTTTAAATCATCCAAAACGAAAAGAAGAAGCCAAATAGCTAGGAAGCTTCCTACTTTGTAGCTAGTAAGATGTTGGAAGCTGGAAGCTTGATCACTAATACTACTATATATATAAGGAAATGATCATGGAAAACGTTACTTCTCGGCACAGTTTTAACTAACTGTTATTCAGCCGTCCAATGGAAGATCTAAAAGCTTGAGTTGGATGTAAAGAGAGTAGTCGCTACAACATATAGCGGCTGGATATATAATGTTTTCGATCTCAGCCTTCCAATTAATTGATATACTGCTGAGGTTGATGGAATAGTAATCTGGGCAACCGGTTATCATGATTGATAACCGCATATATATATATATATATATATATATATATATTTATGAGATGATGGACTATAATTTAATTAAGGATTTACTTAATTATATGGATGTACAAGTTTGATGGATAACACTGTGGAGAATAATAGAGCTACATAGACGTTCTTCACAATGACGTCGAAATAGTGAGTATTCTTATCAAAATTACTGCACTGGTACTGTATGTACGTACTAAGCTAATCATTTAAAGAAAGAAGATAGTATATCGGTATATCCCATGGAAACATATTAGTTAATAAGTGGAAGAGTACTGGTATATATGCATATACAATAGCTTGAAAACACATCTCATCCAACCCATTTTAATTAAAGTTATAAATTAACTGAAAATTAAGTTCTATATAATGAATGAATAATCATATAAAGAATTAGATACTGATAATAAATACTAACAAAATTGATGATAGCTACGACTTGTAATTTGTGTCTAAAAATTAAATTAAAAATCTTAACTTGGAATCCGTTTATTTTCCCCTTTTCTTTTTTATTTTATTTAGTTGGATCCAAATTTTTTTATAAAAAAACAATTGACTAACGATTGACCGTTGTAAGGGAAGTGGTTCTCCACATTTCCCTCCCAACTTCCCATTCTCATTTCCATTTTCTATTACTTATACCTTTTTATTTGAGGTATTTAAACTAGGATACAGCTCCATCGTCCAAACATATACTCCCAAGATATCACTTATCTATCAAATATCTATATATCTATATCTATATAGTAATTAAGCCACATTAGTTGCTTAGACCAATATTAATTAATTTTTGTAGGTGGCGAGTCCCGGCCGTGACTGCCTTGTATATATGTATAGTGTACATATAACCTAGGTTAAGTTAGTTTATGATATGGGTTGGTAGGAGTTGAGCATAGCAAAGTTTAACCCACCAATATTTTTAAGATTTTGTATAAAGAGAAATTAAATCACAGAAATAAAAGATGGAAGGTGTTAAGCTTATTTTGCTTTATGTATATGTTTTTAGTGTAATAATCTTGACGTGGTCTGCAGAAGGCCATGACACCAAAAAGGACGACCCTAATGTCAAAAAGGACGACCCTAATGCCAAAAAGGATGAATTAGTATGGCGGGCGCGAGCTGAGCAAGCAAAGAAGGCCGCAAACGAGGCGTATGACCCTAATCCTCATCATGTTATGAATCAATTTAACAGCGATGTCCACAAGTAAGTTTAATTTGATTTAATTATTCACCTTATAATAATTATAATCTTGAAAATGTTGCTAGGTTTCCATTCCACCGCTTGGGGTCTAGCTTTATCTATTTTAATTAACAATTAAAATAAAAGCCGAATTTCAAATGCACTTTTGATAGCGCATTGTTGTGAGTTTATACGCAGCATATATGCATTTGTGCTGGGAAAAGTAATATTTGCGCTAAAAATATTATTAACGCACGTTTTGAATGTTCCAGATAAAAATAAATATATATTTGCATTTTCCTAGTAAATGTGAATTATGCCGGCCTCTTATAATTTATAATTGTGTAATATATATATATATATATTTAATGAAGGGCTACGGAGGGAGGTAACACTACAAGAAGGGACTTGCAACAAAAGTACAAAGGGCCATGCCTGGCTACAAACCCTATAGACCAATGCTGGAGGTGCGACAAAAACTGGATGAAAAACCGGATGAGGCTAGCCGATTGCGGCCTAGGGTTTGGCCGCCACACCACTGGAGGCAAAGGTGGCAAGATTTACGTGGTGACGGATTCGTCCGACAACGACATGGTGAACCCTAAACCGGGGACCTTACGCCATGCAGTCATCCAACCGGGGCCTCTATGGATCATATTTAAGCAGCACATGGTGATTAGACTGAGTGAAGAACTTATCATGACCAGCAACAAGACAATCGACGGGCGCGGAGCCCAAGTGCACATTGCTCATGGGGCCGGATTTACCGTACAATTTGTGCAGAATGTTATTATTCATAACCTTCATATTCATGATATTAAGGCCGGAAATGGTGGAACAATTAGAAGCTCGGTGGATCACTTCGGATTTCGATCGAAGAGTGATGGGGATGGTATATCGATATTTGGATCCTCAAATGTTTGGGTTGATCATATTTCAATGTACAATTGTCAGGATGGGTTAGTGGATGTTATTCAGGCATCCACGGCCGTTACCATATCCAATTGCCACTTCACCAAGCATAACGAGGCGATGTTATTTGGTGCAAGCGATGGATATTCGGACGACAAGATAATGCAAGTGACGGTGGCATTCAATCATTTTGGGAAAGGATTGGTACAGAGGATGCCAAGATGCCGATGGGGGTTTGTGCATATTGTCAACAATGACTATACTCACTGGCTCATGTATGCCATAGGCGGCAGCTCCCAGCCTACCATCCTCAGCCAGGGTAACCGTTTTATCGCTCCCCCAAATCCCAATGCCAAAGAGGTACGTACATATAATTAATTTAACAAATGCGCAGAAGATGATATCTATCTATCTATAATTGTTTCGAATTAATGAATATTTATTTATTATATATATTTCTTGGCTGTACTTGCATGGTGTTAATTTAACTAATTGTAGGTGACAAAGAGGGATTATGCAGAAGAGAGTGTATATAAAAACTGGGTATGGAGATCACAGGGAGATGTGATGTTGAATGGAGCTTTCTTTAAAGAATCTGGAGACCCCAATCACGTCTTCTTCTCCGGTGCAGAGATGATCGCTCCTAAGCCTGGTGAATACGTTAACAAGCTCACCCGATTCGCTGGTTTTCTTTCCTGTAAAGAAAACAAACCTTGTTGAACGTACGCTAACTTAATTATATATATGTATACATATATAAATTAATGTATATGTAATTAAGTTATTACTACTGATCATTATAAATTATTTTAATTTCAGCATGCATGCATTAATGCACGTGCCTCCTCATCGATCTCCTGTTAATTCTATATAATATTTCTGTTCACAAGAAAAGACTCACAACTAACTAGTTCCTTGCCTACAATACACCAAGCTGGAAGTGACCCAATTGTTCTAGCTATACCATGCAAAAACTGAAAATATAAATAAATAAATAAAAGAGAGAGAGAGTCCAAAAGAATACTTGTATTAATTTTAATTTACGTACGTAGTAAGTAGTTTATAGAGGACTAGCTACACTACAATCAATTTAGGTTAACAGAATCTAGCTAGCTAACCACTGAAAAATACATTAATTAATATTTGTCGATGATCATGATAAATTAACACTGAATCCTTGACTTGAGAAAATATCCAACAGCTTCAACCTAGCTTCAATTTCTGCAATTCTGCTGGTGTTGGTGTACGTACGTGAATGTGTATATATATATATATTAATCTCCAGCTTGATAGGCAGAATCTTGCGGCCCGCGTTGGAATCATCGGGTTCACGCGCCATACAAACAAACTGCCGTGGAGTATATCTTCTGAATTATGCATGCCTGATGATTCAACTCAACATTAAGTTTAATTAACATGCGGGTAATCTGGTTCCATATTGAGATCATCATCATATATTTTCTCAAGAATAATTCACGTGGAATTATCAATAATATTTTTGTTTTGTAATTTTATCCCCAACTTGACATTTGATGAAAAATGCATCCAATTCATTGACGTCGTTGGGGAGAACTGAATCATCCGGGGTTGCATTAATTGAATGATAACATGACTGTATTGTATATAGAAATACGTACGTAGGTTGAGAGAGAAAATTAAAGAAACTTGATCAGGAACCAAATGAGAATTAAGAAACTCAATAAACCCTACATTATATACAGAGAAACACGTCCAAATTCGAACTCGAATTGGATTCCAAATATGTTTCGGTTTTGGAGAAAGAGATGGGATGCTCGTTTGACTTCTTTTATTACTACTATAAGTCGTCCACCTAATTTTATACTATATAGTAGTATTAAGTCCCGTTTTATAAAAAAAATATATTGTGCTCAATTTAAGTAATTATAAATTTAAAATTTGTGTGAATTTATTTGATATTAATTAATGTAATCGTAAATATTGTAAACTGCTTAAAAAAAGTATACTAGGTACAAATTTATTATTGTCAAAAAATAAATTAATATTACTATTTGAATTTTAGGAGGTTACAAATTAACTTTGATATATTTATGCTTCCAAAATTCATAAAATTTTGTCAATTATGTTTTACCAAACTAATTTGGCAAGACAAAGCCCAACTCGTTATATACTTTTTCTAATTCTTGTTATTTGCATTCTACATGTATAGTCCTTATATAATGAGAATTCCTTCCCCTTTATTGTGGAGTCCTTCTAGGGGAACATTTTTTAGTGACATTTTTTTTTTTTTTTTTTTTGGTTTTTTTGTAGTACCTCTCAAAAAATATATAGTATTTATTTCAATTGATATTTTATAAAAAACAGTGTTTTAGGTGTAATTTGGATACATACAAAAAGCGCAGGCATGTAAGTGCATGCATAACTCTGTTTTCGTATGTATCCAAATTACACCTAAAATATGCTTTTTTACTAAAATTTCAGTTGAAATAAATACTATATTTTTTTGGGAGGTATTACAAAAAAAAAAAAAAAAAAAAAAAAAAAAACAAAAATTAAAAAAAATGTCACTAAAAAATGTCCCCCTAGACTTATTGTTATTGTGAGACTATATTTTCTGAGGTAAGAAATAATCAGAAATTATTGAGATTATTACGTAACTTGTACTCATAATTCTTGAGCCCAAGAGTTAGCAATGCAACTTTGGCAAGTTGAACCCGGAACAATCCCTTTGGGGCAGTACTGCCGAAGAAAGCTATATAGCCGCATCACATTTGAGGATTTTGGTTATACTATAAATATATAAACTAGATTCCCTTTTGGCTACTTTGTTATATCCATGAGTGTAAATAGGGCGAGTAATAAAATGGAACTTGGTGTTTAGGTTTACTTCCAGTTTTCAACCCAGAAAAACTCCCTTTTGGCACTACGTACTCTGACCAATTTGTAGTGCATGATAGATGACACGTACAGCCAAAAGTATTTAGTAATCAAGGAAAAATTAAAGAAAACGAACTATAATATTAATATATAATATCCTTCATTCCCTTTTCATAGCTCACTTTCAACAGCTCACCCAAAATGTCTGGATCCATATATATATATATATATATATATATATATATATATATATATATTCTACCATGCCGGTTCTACAAAAAAAACAAAATCGTGGTTGAAAATGTCAATAGGATCATTTCTTTTCATTGTGTTGAGTTATTAAGTTCAAGTTCAAAATGTGGGAAACTCAATTTACTTTCTGCAAGTAAATTTCAAATCTCCATAAAACATGTCCAGTTGCTAGGAAGTAAACATGTCCTTCAGTAGCTAAAAAGATAACATAAGAAAGGGAATCTATTTCCAAATTCATGTGTACAAACAAACAAATATAAACATAAAACACAATAACTGCAATTTAAAAAGCTGTTCAATATTCGTATCCCTATTCACAAACTGCATCTTTAATTACCAATTGCATGCGCTATGCTTTTAAAGGCGTGTTTCTTAATTTATAATGGTGGACAGGAACACCCAAAATAAAGGAATTTAATGCTTTCGTCCAGGTGTGCTTCAACATGATCTGTTTTCCTCAACCTATGCTTAGATATTGTATCAAACTGCAATTAGAGGTATATTATACTCAAAGCACTCGTCTTGGAGTAAAATTGGAATTGTAACATTTGTTTTCTTTTTCCTTTCCCAGCATCATAAGAGCAAAAAATATAATCACGGGCATAATAGCTCTAAGCACTTGTCACATAATTTCCATGGGGTAAATCTGAACCTATATTTCTTCTTCCGACTTCCCCAACCGTCCCCCTTTTCTTCCCTCTTTCTCCAGCAGTACTATATTGTGCAAAATACAACTACAGACATAAGAGCTCTAATTAAGCACAGTGTAGAGTCCGATGTCAAAAGATCTGCTAGAGGTAGGGGCAGACAATCACCTCAGCAGCTGAGACGACTTCAATTCATTTATCATCTACTTCATGCCATGATTTCTTTTCTTTTTTGGCGTTCTGGGGGCTAAAGACCAAAACAGCTGTAAAAAAACAACTCAAGAGTTGACACACCCACAGAATCATTAATTCAGAAGTAATAACTTCAGTTGCCTATGTAGGGATTTACACTTGCACTGGCAAGGAAATCAGCACAACTCCCTTATATCCATGCGTGAAGCAACCTGCATTCCCAATCCCAGCTGATCCAGCTCTTAATTTGAGAAAACATCTTCGAGACAAATTCTCGAGAGTTTTCTATAACCTATATACAAAATTGAAATGGAACACATTTCTCCTCCACTTGTCTATAACCATTTTCCAATCCCTTGCTTTCTGTGCTCCCTTTTGGCACCCTAAATCTAAAATTAAACTAAAGATTCTCAATGAACATCTTCCCTACCCTTATTACTCAATGTATTGATCCAGGTTTTTCAACAATCTATTCAACATTCAACAACAAATTATATAGGAGCTCTAGAACTTGAAAGACAAGTAAAAACCCTATTTTAAAATGGAAATGACACCTAATCAAAATTTACTACTATAATTAGAACTTCGACACTAATCACCAAAATATTTATCTTTAGATAATAATTAATTAATCTTTTGATCCTCTTCATTCACTTTGGCATTAGAGAGGGAACTCACGATCAACATGCAAACCAATAATTCTTAGAATTCAGAGGTCAAATCTTCAATCTTGTCGATAGTAGCGATGTAATATATCAATTTCAATGCGTTGAGTTTCAAATGTTGCGTTTAAAAGTTAAATTAGTTACGTTTAAAATAAGTAACTATGACGAATAAGACTTTAAAGTACATTTAAACCCCTTATACTTGGTATGTAATCATGAGCGGATCTACCCTTGGGGTAGTGGGATCAATTTAATTACCCCACTAAATTTTTGGGAGTCAATTTTAAATTTTATAAAGTGTTTAGTGAAAATAAAAAATTCAGACTAAAAGACTATTAAATGTCTCAAATTTCTACTAACACCAACACTCCACTATTTTATATATATTATTTAGTAACTTGAATTGAACATGATATTTTTGTAACTATTGAAAGGAGGTTATCATTGCAATAATTTCAAGTAATGAATTCTCGAAAAATGTTATTATAAATAATATTTTAACAATATTGTTTAGTTTTGTAATTTATTTTGGAGGAGAGGGACACATCCCGCTCTTGCGCGATGTGTCTGATCTTATAATAACAGTGTTTTAAAAATTTATAAAATACAGTCATTTTATGCATAACATGGGAGGAAGTGTATTCAATTACATAAAACGATATCGATTTTATATGATAGCTCACACCCTCATATCCTTTTTTGCCTTTATTTTATTGTATTTTATTTCTTTGTATATTTTTGTTTTAAAAGGAACAAATAAAAATAAGTCATCAACCAGGTAAAGGTGATTGATACATTAGGAATCTAGTTTTATTATATTTTTTCCAAAAAATTAATTTATGAATTTTTGACCTAGTCGGATGGAGTTCAAATTATGCATATCAAATTGTTCACATCCATTGACATTTTAAGAACTCCTGCAATTAATTAATCAATACTTATATATAAATACAGCAAAGGCTATCTTTTGAAATCAATTTCAAATCAATTTGATATCTTTTCAAATCAATTTGAAATCAATTTACACCACAAGCAATTGATTTCAATCAATTGAAATCAATTTCAATCAAATCAATTTCATGCCTATCTTCCAAATCAATTTCAATCAAATCAAATTCAAATCAATTAATTAATCTTTTAATCAATGCCTATCTTCCAAATCAATTTCAATCAAATCAAATTCAAATCAATTAATTAATCTTTTAATCAATTGAATTCAAATCAATCTTATATTAATTTTTGTCTCTTTCTCTTCTTCTCCTCCTCCTCACTTCAGTTTCTTCTTCCACCCTTTTCCTCTTCCACTTCCACTTCCCCCTCTCCTTCTTCCACTTATATATATATATATATATATATATATATATATATATATATATATATCTAAATCACTATATTCTAAATCAATTTCATGTCTATCTTCCAAATCAAATTCAAATCAATTAATTAATCTTTTAATCAATTGAATTCAAATCAATCTTATATTAATTTTTGTCTCTTCCTCTTCTTCTCCTCCTCCTCACTTCAGTTTCATCTTCCACCCCTCTTCCTCTTCCACTTCCCCCTCTTCTTTCACTTATATATATATATATATATATATATATATATATATATATATATATATATAGGAGCCCTTCCATACATAGGTTCTTATAGTCTTATCTAACACCCCTTTTTGGATAGTTGATAAATTGAATTGATGGTCTGCGATTCTTTTTTTTTATTTGATAAAGTAATACGGGTTGTTGTGCCTAATTATTTTACTGTCTCTAAACCTATTTTATTAAGTGAATATTAACTTGTCGATTATAGTTATAAAAAGTGAATATTTATTATTAAAATAATCTAATTTAGAAGCTTATCTTACTTTAATACTTTTTTATTTAAATAAGAGTGAGAGCATCTTAGCTTAATACTTTTTTTTTTTTATTTCGTAGGTGGTAGAGCTTGTCTGAAGCTTATCTTTTTATTTATTTATTTATTTTTTTCTCCATTATATGTTATGACTCAAAGAAATTAAAATAAAATAAAATAATAAAAAAAGACATTTGGTATAAATTTTATCACGGTGAGGAAAAAAAATTGATATACCAACTAGTAAATTATTTGATTCGATTCGAACTCATGACCTCATGCACCAATACCTCATCATATGACCAACCGAGCACCACAGGCCTAGCTGCTAAGTTTAACCAAGGATATATCCTTATAGAAAAACTTCACCATCCCCCAAAATCTATATTCTTGCATTACTATTATATTACGATTTATTATTATTAATAAATTTATATTATTAATTGGATTTTTCTAAATAGAAATAAGTTAATATCTATATTTATTATTATCCCTTTAATATGTTTTCTTATCTTTGTAATAATATCAATAAAAGATTATTAATATATTAAAATAAATATCATTCTTTAATAAAATATAAATATTGATCATTATAAATCTTGTATTATTAGTATTAATAATTTTATTATTAAGCAATGATTTTATTATTAAGAAATGATTTTATTATTAATAAAACTAGTTCAATTAGTCTAATAAGTAATGATGATAATTTTTCAAGTCATTTCGAGAAATTAATTTACTTATAGAATTTATAAAAGTAGTGAAGTATTATTATAATAATAATAATGTGATTATCAATATTAGAAGTACAGATTATACCAATACTAGTCTTCGCATAACATTAAGAGGAATAGTACATATTACATTCTCATTTTCATAAAATAAAAAAAAACATAGAATGATTAATACAACTAGGCGCCTATTTTTTTTGGCTCAGGAATCCCTAGCACTCGATAGTGATTTCGCTTTATCGTGAGTCGGTTTCAAAGCCACAAATTGCACATTTTCGATGAGTCTTAGAAGGAATGATTTTCTCGAGTGCACTCTTGAATCTAGATTGTTTTTCGGCCCTTTGTTTGAGAAATATTAGGCAAAAAACTCTTCTTCTTCTTCCACCTGCATCTTCATCGTCATTATCGTATCCCATATCATGATTTGGATCTACAACTATGCAATCAATGTCGTTATCTACCAGTTCAGTAATATTCTCATCCGGATCATCTTTGGTCAACCAACTCTTTTCCTCGTGCATTCGGTTTAAAAACGGTTTTGTAACCTCGACCGAAAGCAAGCCGCTTTCTTTCGCTAACTCTGGTAATCACCCATCAAATGATTATAGCGCATTGCTTGATTTTGTTTGAAGTCGTGAGATGTGGAGTTAAAGAATAAGTCTTCACCATTATTTTTGTTCGCGTCTCTTGTCCACCGATGAAGGATCATATCGATTTCGGTATTTGTGAAATACTCTTTCTATGAAATATCTCAAGATGTGCTGCATAATTCACGAGTGAGAAAACATTTGGCGATTATATGTTACCGATCCTAGTTGTCGATTGTTGACAACTTTATATCTTCCACCACTTTCGGTTGCATCGCATTATACATCGTGCATAAACCTTAGTATCGGTGACACACAACTCACTAAGTTTCTAAACATTGTATTTCATGGAATCGACGAATTGACGTTGAAACGTCTAAACATCTCTTTTGTGTACACTTATGCAAAGCATGAACTTCTAAAGATGAAGCAGTACCATAATCCTTTTACGATGTTTTGTTATGTAGTCGGCCTTCCTCTCCTCGATAAATTTGTCTTTCTTCTGACCTTTTGACTCTGAAGACAAAACATAGCATACTGTTGATGCATTAACATACTCGTGAAAAAAGGCATTCATGCTCTCGCTTCTTCCGATGGTAGTCATTCCATGCGGCAAAATATCTCTTTGTATATCTTTGGAATCCATTTCGTCAGACATCATACAAACTTCCAAGCCATTCATTAGTATACAATTCATAGGAACTTATCGTAATATGCCAACGCTCTTCAAATTCCTCGATGGACAATGAGTTATACACACGGTTGTTAAAATCATTTTTGAACGATGGGTGCTCATAATAAACATGATGCAATTTTTAGGAAATTTATTGCTAATATGCCAAGAACACGATAAATGATAACTAGTTGGAAGTACCAGTAGCAATAAGCATTACTCATGGCTCTGTCTTGATCGGTGATGATGGTTGTAGGTGCTTTGTAGTCCATGGCTTCAAGCCATGTCTGTAATACCAAACGAAAGTGTCCTCTGCATCTCATCTCGTAATAAAGGCAAATCCAAACAATATAGATCGATAATGGTGGTTGACCCGACAAATGGAACAAACGGCATGCCATACTTATTTGTCCGGTATGTCTTATCAAATGTCACAACGTCTCCGAACCGTTGATATATAAACCTTGATCGGCGTCAACCCACAAAATACAAGCTATGCGGTTGTTTTCACCAGGTTTCACTTTCGGAAAAAAATTTCTTTGGCACTTGGGATGCAAGTTTGTTCAAATGATTGACAATGACTTGTGCATCATTTTCATCTGCAGAATCACGCCTTAAATCTCGCACCACATTCTCAACATTAGTAGTAGAAAGGAACATTTGCAACCCACCTCCCATTGTGCTCAAAACATTCATCATCTTACTAGGACTAATCTGGGACTTATTTAAAGTGTCAATTAAATTTCTTGCAACAGAGTAATATTTACGTGAGTCTCGATCAAATCTACTTTGGTGGGGGTCACTAAGTGATGATTGTGCTCTAATTCAACAAAGTAGATATCATGATTGTCTTCTTTCTTATTGTGAACAACATATATTCTAGCTTTGCACATTGTTCAATCTATCGAGTCTCTCTGTCTAGTTATTTTATTACTACTATCTTCATCATCGGTGTAAACTCTTGCCAACAATTGGTGTATGGCTTTCTTTACATACATACATGTCTTGCCTAGATCCGATATCATTCAGATTAGCATGTTTATGACTAGTTGCAATTCTAATCTCAAATCCATTTTATGGAAGCATATGATCTATATAAAATATTCAACCTCTTCCAACGTACAAAATAATTGACCAACGTACGGAACAATATCAGATTTATTACTTTCAACTTCACTGACAAATTTAGATGTATTATATGACATTTTGAAAAACTTACTTGTGAATAATTGTGATGAATTTTGCTCGATCAAAACTTCAACTTGATTTTCTGAAGTGAAAGTGGGCAACCAGATGAAACAAATTATGAGTAGAGGTGAAAAGAGAAAATAATATCAGAGAACAAATTCGGGTTCATGGAGAAGAAGATAACTTGAGAAAATAGCAGCTTCCTAAACAATATTTAAAGATAAAAAGACCAGCCGATACAGCTTTATAATAATAATAATAATAATAATAATAATAATAATAATGGTAATAAACTAATAAAAAAAGTTCATAAGCCGTTACAATATGGAAGCGGCTTTATATTCAATTCGTAATAATAATATAATAATAATAATAATCGAATAATTATAAAAATATTAAGAAATTTAATTTGGGGGAAATGGACTATTTTAAGATATATACAAATCCAAGGTAAATTTAAGCAATTTAGGCCCAAAGTGGTGCTTTCGGGTGGTCGTACGACGAGGATTGGTAATGAGGTCGCGAGTTCGAATCATTCATTCAGAAATTACTAGTTGGGATATCGAATTTTTTTTTATTCCGGTTTGTCGGTAAGGAGAAATTTGTCTTCGTAGGGTCTTGTATATTTTTTATTTTAATTTCTTTGAGTCATCATTATACAATGGAGAAAAGAAGAAAAAAAAATTAAAAAACCTAAATAGGTTTAAAATTTGCACGTGGGAAAAAAAAAAAGAAAACTTTTGCAGCATAGATTGCATTGATAAGTACTATATCTGCCATGTTGACTACTTTTTCTGCCACATCGCCTCGGGAAAGAACAACTGCAAGCCGGTTTAAGCTGTACCGGCCGAAAAAAAAAAAAAAAAAAAAAACTTTTGCAGCATAGCATGCATTGATAAGTACTTTTTCTGCCATGTTGACTACTTTTTCTGCCACATCGCCTCGGGAAAGAACACCTGCAAGCTCGGTAAACTAAAAAGCTGTGACCCATAACAGTATTAATGTTTGAATTTGGTCCTAAAATAATTCATGTACCGGACTTGTATGAGCTTATTTAAACGTCTATTGAGAACACATGTTGTTCAAACTAAAGTTCACTTGCCAAGCTAGATCAAACTAAAAATAACAGAGAGTATATAGGGAGTATTTCGGAAGATTTTAATGCATGAAAACTTCAACAAGTTGAGCCTATTTGGATTCCATTTATTATATTCTCAAGATACCAAGATTTTAATGTAAGATATTGTTATAAATTATTATTGTTATTTATTGTAAGATATTCCATTTGTTCATTTTTAATAGTTTACATTGTTGTTATTATTTTCGTATAATAACAACAAAATAATCAAGATTTATAATGATCACTTTATATTTTATTAAAGAATGATATTTATTTTAATATATTAATTAGACTAATTGGACATATTTTTAGAAAAATAAGAAAAAAAATATTAAAGGGATAATAATAAATATAGATATTAACTTATTTCTATTTTAACAAATCCAATTAATAGATTTTGGGGGATGGTGAAGTTTTACTTATAAAGATATATCCTTGGTAGAAATTAGCAAACTAGGGCTAGTGGTGCTCGGGTGGTCATATGACGAGGATTTGGTGCTTGAGGTCGCGATTTGAATCATTTAGCGGTGAATAGTTTGGGATCTAGATTTTTTTTTTAATTCCAATTTGTCGTAAGGACAGAATTTGTCTTAATTGTATAAAGTCGTCGATCATGACTTTTTATTTATTTTTATTTTAATTTCTTTGAGTAATCATTATATGATGGAGAAAAGAAAAAAAAAATAAAAAAATTTGGTTTAAATTTATCTTAGTAGGGTAAAAAAAAAAAAAAAAAAAAACTTTTTTAAAGATAGCATGCATTAATAAGTATTTATTTTATTATTATTTTTATTTATTGTTTTTATTTTATTCCAAATTGTACTCAATTGTTCACTTATTGTTTTAATTTATTTTTCTTCTTATTGTTTTTTGTTTTAATAGTTTACATTTTTACTAGTTTTTAATGCGTGTTAATATTATTACATATATACGTGCATATTATTATTACATGCATGTTGTTCGAGTTTTTTTAATGCATGTTAGTGTGTATTGTTATTATTCTTGTCATTTTGCAACATGTTACTTTCAACTTCATTTTGTCATGCATCTTAATACTAATATGGAATTGATGTATTTTTTAGATAAAAGATGGATAGTTGAGAATATGGGCCAATTGATCCAAGTGTTCGCATGATCAACAAGATCATGTATCGATAACATATATCATGGGAGAGATAGGGAAAACTAAGCTTCGGTCAATATCTTGATCGATCGTAAATATAATCGGTGGGCTTTGATAAAAGAACAAAAATCCTTTTAAATAAATATGGATTTGGAGTATTTAGTTATCAAGGTGTTGTACACCAAACCGATCTTGATCCGATATCCGCCTTTAGTCGAGAGATGGCGCTTGGAGACTAATACTTTTCATTTAAAGCGTGGAGAAATAACAATCACGTTAGAGGATGTTCACTTTATTTTTGGAGTTCTGGGGTGGTAGGAAAGCCCTTAATGGGTCCCTCTTGCATCACCAATTTGAATTATTTTAGGGATTGTTTTGGAGATAAATTAGCTGGTGAATATTTTAGTTCAAAAAAATGCAGTGCAATTTCATTAGTGTGGTTGCACGAACATTTTAATAAATGTCCCGAGAATGCAAGTAAAGATGTTGTAGGGCGACACACAAAGGCATACATGTTGTGGTTGTGTGGGGCAATATTATTCCCTAATAGGAATAGAAATAGTGTGCACCCACGATATATGTCTTTTATTGCTAACGCTGAAGATTGTGTAACTTACTCTTGGGGTGGCGACAGTGTTAGCATATTTGTACAGATCTTTATATACTGCTACTAGGAAAGGAGTTAAATACATTAATGGTTGTGTTACATTGTTACAAATTTGGGCTTATGAGCGTGTAAGTATTGCAAACCCAAACCCTTGGCCACAATCATCCTTATGGTTACCTAGGGCTTTAGCATGGTCCTATTTTGGAGCCCACAGTTACCCTGGTAGACGTGAGAATCCCCATCTCCATTTGTCATTTTACCGAGGGGAGTTAGATATTAAGTACATGTGGGATGTGGTTTGGCGGCCTTACATAATGTGGGATGATGATATCGGTGGATTTAATTTTGAAGGCGGTTGTTAGGATCCGGTGGGGTCCCTTGATCCACTTTGATATTGTGGAATTTCGGATCTCGGGTAGTGTGATGAGACGATTCGGGTTCATGCAAGGCATACCATCAATGACCAAAAACCACGGTGACCTTAGGCGGGAGAAAAAATTTAAATTTATTGATGTCGAGGATTGTATGGCCTTGAGAGTGGAATATATTTCGATGTGGGAGGCATACATGGATCATCTCAAGGACAACAAACCGAAATTTCGATTATGTCCCAATAGATGATTACATGGTGCGGTATAGGAAAATTACACGTTGGAAAATTCACCGACCTCGTGCAGTGACGACCATGACAGTTGTTATGAGCCTCGGGCCATTTACAACCAACAACACCTTATTCAAATGGTATAAAATTATATTCTTCTTTAATAAATCATGTATTGGAGTAAATACTTAATATTACATTTATTCATATTTATTGTTAATAATATTTATTTGTGTTTATCTTTACATGTGAGTTGAGAGTGCAAAGTCGTTACTTGATAAATTTTCAAGACTTACTCAAACCGCCTCCAGAGTTGTTTCTACAAAAAAATAATTGGGATTTCAATACGCCTATCGACTTCAAGCAAGAGGTAAACAAATACCTCGGCGGTGGGGTCCCACAAATTTTGGACCATAGTCCCAATACACACAACTCAATGAAGGGCTTGGGAAACAAAGCGATTATGTTGTCAAGAGAGCTACATACCCACCCCACAAGTAATCGAGGAGAGCTCCATTCCCACCAAACCAAGCCTACTAGGAGTGTTACATTCCAACCTTCCAAACCTATGAGGAGTGTTATATTCAACCAACTCTTCATTTGCGGGACTTTTCGACACCAAGGATCTAGTTCACAAAAGGTATATATAGTTATGTTAATAGTGAT
Organism: Panax quinquefolius; assembly: GCA_020205615.1. Taxonomy (NCBI): domain Eukaryota; kingdom Viridiplantae; phylum Streptophyta; class Magnoliopsida; order Apiales; family Araliaceae; genus Panax; species Panax quinquefolius. The sequence goes on along the minus strand of CM035169.1, from coordinate 15,077,091 downwards.
GGTTTTAATTATTATTGCTATATAATAATAATGTACATTTGGTCTCAATCGTGTACAAGACGCGGAGACCACATCTCTTATGGACCAAAAAGGGTCCTTATCCAAAAGACTTAAAGATTGGAAGGAGACATTTGTAAATAAACATATGTTTGGAAACGTGGTGGCACCCGTAAGGGATTTAATCCTTTATCACATCCGCGCCGCTTATATGAATTAGAACACAATGCAAAGGCAATCCTTAGGGCACAGGAGTTGGATATTCGAGCATGTCATCGACGCTTATATGTTGTTGCTACGAGACGGAGAGGAATACTACGGTGTCGGGGGGAATACAAAGTGGTCCCAATTTGGTTTCATGAATTCATTCTTCACGTGATCTTGGGTAGGGCTATGTGCCTGTGACTAACGTGAATAATGCATGGAGTTTTTGCGATCCGTATGTTAACCAAGATGTTGGTCCACCTTTACGAATGCAAATACATATTCATGCTTGTGTGTGTAGTACCAATCAACGCCATTTTGTCTTGTTCCTATTCGCATTGAAGATTGGATGGTTACCATAATTGACACTTTTCAATGACACTAAGTATATTAAGTTACATGAAATGTACTTTTAATTCGTTAAAGTTGCGGTATGTTTAGTTTTAAAATATTTTAATTTTATAATGTCCTTTAATATTAAAAAATTATTAACCAACTACTTTGTACATGCAGGTACATTTGATACCATTTTATTTGCGAAATGGTAATCCGATGCGTGAGTGGCCCGGTGGTAATCTCTTGTCTTGAGACCTTAAAGATTCAATAAAACAACACAACAACTTCATTGTGGCATTTTTGTATGCAAGTATGTTGACTGTTTCGTTAGGGCCAATGGTAATATTTCTGAAGAGAAGTGGTCCTTGGAAGATGTCACAGTCTTTCGTTACCGCGTCGCATGGGAGCTCTACAAGAAATCCGCAAGATTACTCCCGGCCTCTGAAATATAGAACTTATCCAACGTTATCTAATGTACATATTAATTAATAAGAATGTAATATGTACTATTCCTCTTAATGTTATGCAGTACTAGTATTGGTATAATCTGTACTTCTAATATTGATAATCACATTATTATTATTATAATAATACTTCACTACTTTTATAAATTCGATAAGTAAATTAATTTCCTGAAATGACTTGAAAAATTATCATCATTACTTATTAGACTAATTGAACTAGTTTTATTAATAATAAAATCATTTCTTAATAATAAAATCATTGCTTAATATATAAAATCATTACTAATAATCATTAGTAATAAAATTATTAATACTAATAATACAAGATTTATAATGATCATTATTTATATTTTATTAAAGAATGATATTTATTTTTAATATATTAATAATCTTTTTATTGATATTATTACAAAGATAAGAAAACATATTAAAGGGATAATAATAAATATAGATATTAACTTATTTCTATTTAGAAAAATCCAATTAATAATATAAATTTATTAATAATAATAAATCGTAATATAATATTAATGCAAGAATATAGATTTTGGGGATGGTGAAGTTTTCTATAAGGATATATCCTTGGTTGAACTTAACTAGCCTAGGCTCTGTGGTGCTCGAGTGGTTATATGACGAGGTATTAATTAAATGAGGTCGCGAGTTCGAATCGTTTAAATGATTTACTAGTTGGTATATCAAAAAATTTTTCCTCAATTAATGACAGATTATACTTAAGTAGGGTCTTTTTTATTATTTTATTTTATTTTAATTTCTCGAAGTCATAACATATAATGGAGAAAAAAAAGAAAAAAATAAATAAAAAGATAAAGTCTGTACAAGCTCTAAGTAGAAAAAAAAGTATTAAACCTACAAGCTCTCTAAGTAGGAAAAAAAAAAAAAGTATTAATATGAAGTCTCAAGCTCTCTAAGTAGGAAATAAAAAAAAAGTATTAAGCGATACAAGCTCTAAATAGGATTATTTTAATAATAAATATTCACTTTTTATAACTATACTAACAAGTTAATATTCACTTAATAAAATAGAAATAGAATGCGGAGTAAATAATTAGGCACAACAACACATCTTAAACTTATCAAATAAAAAAAGTTAATCGATCATCAATTCAATTTATCAACGGTCAAAAGGGGTGTTGCCAGATTTTCATAAAGAAGGTTCTTTATGGAAGAACTCCTATATATATATATATATATATATATATATATATATATATATATATATATATATATATATCTCACCGACGCACTATATAATCTCACCAAACTTCCATATTTTGTAATCAATCACTTGATCCAATCAATTACTATCAAACTCGGCCACTCGACCTTTTATTACGATGATCACATCTTATTCACATAATTCTTCACATTCAAATAGACCAATAATTCGTTGAGTCTTTATTTTTGTTTTTATCGTATTGACTTGAGTTTTATATATATAATAATGGATGGATGTTGATGGAAGTAAGCGTGTGTTTCAAAGATTAGGTCATCGAATTGAATGCAAACAACAATAAACTACTGAAGATTTGTTTCCATTGGAGGCGTGCAAGTGTAGCAGATATACATGTATCCGACTTAAATAGAGAATTGCCCTCGCTGCTGTAAAGAAACAACAACAACAATGATATGGGCGATGGATGCTGCTCGCCAGCATCTTCAAAGCTTACCACATGGATTTGCAGATGATCATTCGAATATGCCAAGGAAGAATTCCAATTTGAATAACAAGCGGATACGTGATATTGAAGAATCAAATAATCTTATAATACGCATTTGGACCCCCTTTTCTAATTAATAAACTCTGCAACTATGTTTATTTTAATTATATTGATGTTGTTTCAATTGTGGCTGGATATATGCAGGAGTCGCTTGATTCTGTTGTTTTTGTGAAGGTTTGTATTATAGGTTCTTTTCGTAGGCTTCAATTTTTTATCTATGTCAGTGTATTTTATTTTATTTTTGTTAGATTATTTTATCTATGTCAATTGTTCCTTGGCTATAAATAAATATGGTTTTATTAATACATGTCAAATGGATTATACCAAATTGTTTTTCTCACAATTTACTTTTTAAAACATGCATTGCTTTGGAATGAGAAAGCTTAGAAACTTGCAGCTTATGATGAACATTGTTTATTGTATTTCTTAGATTTCCATCTCAAAAGTAGTTTTGAAGAAAAGGAAAAGCAATGAAGATTGGGCAATTAGAAGGAAACAACAGCTCTAAGTGGATAATTTCGTTATGAAGAAGCCCGAACAATTCGTCAGAGAGTAAATTTATATTTTTGTTGTTGAATTATTGGGCATGAAATTAGTCTGTGATTTAGGCTGCTTAATTTGTTTGGTTCCTCTGAAATTGTTAATACTTTTGATGTTTGAAACTATCTAAACTTATTTTAACAGGTTAAGTTAAATGGTATTTCTTTTGGTTACTTATTTTTGATTTTTTTCTAATACTTGGTAAGTCTCACACTTTCACTTACAATATTGATACTTGAATGGTCTTTTTAAGTTTATTTGTTGATGATTATAGGAGATAGTAGATTGTATTGTTGTGCATCAGAGTGTTGGGACTTAGATTATGGGTTTGTTTGGGACTTAGATTAGCTAGCTTTTTGTGAAGGAAGATAGCAATTTGTCCGTGATCGACTTTGAGCAATTGAATGTTGTTGAATGTTTGTTTTTCATGTCATGTAAAAATATATTGAAAAGTTTATATAAAAATAATTTATTATAAAAAAAATATTTTTCTCATTGTAATTTTAATAAATTATATAACCCGTTATTTAAACTAGCCCGCATTGCATGGGCTATCAACTAGTTTAGATAAATAAACAGACATCAATTTTTAATCGGAAGGTCTCATGGAAAATTTGCTGATTCCAGTAATATTCTTATGATTGCTGCAAATAGAAAACCTTATTGTTCTTGGTTGTCTACATGTGCAAGATCCAACACATTGACTTGAGCAAATTGAAACAGCCTTGCATGTTAAGTGTTGACGCTATTAATACAAATACATTATTTTATAGTTCATATAATGTTTAATACAAAAAATAACTTTAAATAATTAATTGTATTCTCCTTCTGACAGTAATTGCAAAGGTATTGGGAACAAAATGAGAACTATATTGATAAAATATAATTATGAAATTCATTATAGAACGAAATAAGTAAGCAGTCCCTCTGTTCTAAAATTAGAAATACATGAATTTGATTATTAAAGTCAAACGATGATATTTAAACTTCAAACTGATGTGAATGTATTTAATTTTAATTGATACTATTGTTATAATATAATTGTATAGTATATATAAACTATTTAAATTATTTTATTCTATAAACTTTTATGAGTTAACGTACCAATTTTGAAGTTTAATATATTAACATTAAAAATTTAATTGTATATCTAATTTTGTAACCGAAAGAGTAATTAATAACCATTGAACATGTCTTAATTACGACTTGGAGGAGATCAGAAACATACACTCAAGTATCTAGCTATATATATTTTCTTAAGTGTATCCCTTAAATCCATTGTATAATTAAGACTGCAAAGAGTTATAATACCCATTGATTAAGTAGTTGTTCATAATATATATATATATATATATATATATAGCGGATTAGGTCCGGACTTCCGGACCTGATCAAAAACGGACCCTAATTTTTTTATTTTTTTTTGCTTTTTTTTTAAAATAACTAAAAAAAATTATTTAATATTTTATGGAACTAAAATTTTTCCATAATACAATATTTTGGGGGTGATTTGAATACCTATACCAAAAAATTAAATATTATGAAAAAATTTCAATTCCATAAAATATTAAATATTTTTTTTAATTGTTTTAAAAAAGAAAAAAAAAAAAGTCGAGACGAGGATAAAATCGGGACGTCCAAGAAACAGAACTGAGACTCTATATATATATAAATATATATATATATATATATATATATATATATATATATATATATATATATATTGTGTTTGTACGTATGACTGGTGGTTTGAAAACCAAGTTTTAAACTAATTTTTGAGACGACTATGTTTTTGAATACACAAACCAATTAATCAATATGTTAATATCAGATGCCCGATAGAATAAAGTAGGGAAATTTGACTTCATTAGGATGTTAAATTAAAGTAATTAAGATCAGAACCTTATAAATATTGCTTAATCAACCTTGGACCCGTACAATTAAGAGACATCCTTCATTACATGCACAACAAGGAATCAATATCAATACAAATTTCGCCAATTAATTGATTTCGTAATCTAATATGTGAAATTAATCAAATTAGATTTAACTCGAGAATTTTTTTGAACATAAAAAGAATTAGTACTTACATTTCAAATTTGGTGGAAATACTTTTTGTGTAAATAATTTCCACCGACTCTTTAGACAAACGCAAATAGATTTCTCAAATCAATGCCGATCAAAACTAGTGTGTACGTAAGTAGTTTATCGAGTATGAATGAGGTAAATATAAAGTGGGCCAACCAATCAAACCTTAATATTTTAAAGTCAATACATAGCATATATGGAACCCACGTTTGACCTAGCCTAAGAAAACCTTATATAAGATGCCCTCCAGACGATTGGTCATCGGGATTTATTCGACGGTGGCCAGCATAAAGTTTGACCGGTGAGCCATGCATTAATGACTTTTACGCGGGCGCACATAAATATATTTATGCAGTTGAATTTAAGACTACCTATACGGTGGGGACCGACAAATGCGGCTCAACTCCCCCCCCCCCCCCCCTCCTTTCCCCCCCTCTCTCCCTCTCTGACATGCATGTTACCTAAAAGACCTAAACGTTGAAGAAAGTAGAAGTTAAATTCATCAAGTTGTGTTTAATTAGTGTACTGTACCTTATGCAAAGAATAATTAATTAGATATACTAGCTAGTATACATATACTACTACTATGTATATAAAATAATATGACTTGCAATTGGGGCATTGACATTGTGTATTTGATATATCGGTCGGTACGTACGGTGTAGCCAGCAAGTTTGAAATAGTTAGTTTAAAGGAGGTAATTTCTGGTGGTGCTCGATCTGATTATAAGAACACAAGCCTTGTTTAGACAGAGAGAGAGAAAGAAAGATGGAGTCTACTTTGAGAAAATCAAATTGTGCTATTGGAGGTGCAGTGAAGGAAGAAAAAAGGAGTGAATCTAATTGTGATGAAGAAGATCATTCCAAGGTGAAATTTCAATATATCCCTTCCATATTGTTTGTTAACTTTTGATCGATGAAATGTTAATTTCAAATATATATTAGTTCGATAACTAAATTCAATTAATTTTTAGAATACTTGTATTAAGGTACGTACGTAGAGTTAATATTGTTGAATTTGATCTGCTGAGGAGATCATATATACGGCTATGTAATACATTTACTTTCATCTGTTCAATATATATATATATATATATATATATATATATATATATATATATATATATATATATATCAAAATTGATAAAAGTATATATAGTATATAGTCGGTTGGTTTGAAGCTCAAATCATATCACATGTGTTGAAATTTATAATCCTTTTTTTATTAATTTGCATTTAATTTAATGAAAACCTCCCTTGGATTATGTTATTTTCATGCGATTGGTCCGAATGATTTTGCCCAATTACTTGATTATTTCGTTAGGTCCTTTCGGTTGGATCCAGGTATTTTTGGGTCATTTTCGTTATTTGGGCTTAGTCATTGAATTGGCCCATTATACAAATTGTACTTAACCCAACTTTGGCCAGAATCATTATCTTAAATGATAGTTGATTCTTATATCGCCACCTTTCTCGCATGGCATTAATGAGGATGGGACTCGGATGATGATGGTGGCAAAAGAGTGGTAGCGAAGAAAGAGAAGGAAAGAGGCTACATACTTTCTAATTTGAAATGACCGGGAGTAGGGAAAAAGGTGTCAGGAGGTGATGGGTGGCACGGTAAATCGGGATTGGAGTATGTATGGGGCTAGGATCACAAAAGAGGTAGGTAACAAAACATTACACACAATCATATTATTATTCTCTCTCAGACATTAGATATTATTTTCCCTCCATTGTTAACCTTGTGATCGCCGATACTGACTCTCACGCCGGAGCTAACCCCCGACGGTCAAGCCGTCAAGCTTTTGGTGTTGACTTGTTGAACTGTGCAGGATATCGGACGCGTCTTGGTGATTGGGACGTGGAGAAAGATTTTGGCGTTAACAACATGCTTAATTATTCTTCCATCTTTTCTTTTTATAATTTAATTCTTGATTAGAAATCAGTTATGGTTGATAGTAGTATATAACATATATACATCAAGGCTCAATCAGAGTTATAGTTATAGTAGTATATAGTCTTTTATATATATACCACGCACATGCATGTTCTTGATCTATAAATAGTTAAATACAAGTAATTCTCCATTTATGTATGCATATAAAGAAGCCGATATATATCTTCATCATCATGTACTTCAGGTTAGAAATGGAAGGAAAGGATCAGATCGACTACAGTATGAGGCCACCATCACGAAAGGAGTTGAGTTGTGAAAAACAGGTAATAATTAAAGAGACCATGGATGTATCTATACTTCGCAGGGCTGGCCCTGAGTTTTTCAAGGCCTAAAGCCACAAAAAAAAAAATGGGCCTTTTGCGAATTGCTATTAAAATAGGCATAAAAAAAAGGGTCCTTTACATGAAAAGTGCATCAACTAAATAATTATATTAACAGTGCAATAATGTATAATAATATCAACAATAGTCTGTAAAACACGTCATTGTATCAATCCAACAAAATACAAATCCCTTAATTCAAGGAGAAAACAACTCCACTTAATTTGACAGATTACAAAATAACGAAAAAATTCAAAAATCACGTCGCATGATTTTGAATCGGCGAAGAACAAAAAAGGAAACTTCATAGATCATTGTAATCAGTAACAAAGGAGCAATCGAGAAGAAGCATAATCGATAATAGACCTCGAAGAAGAAGTCGTGGCCGTGACTTGATGGCGGTGTATGGCCGTGAAGTGCAATTAGAGGCGGTGGGTTTCTTCTTGTTGGCTCACGGAAGTTTTAGGCGGCGAGATGGGTTTGCGAGGAGGTCGAAGGAAGGTGGTGGTGGGTTGGGAGGTGGAAGGAGTGGTGGAGGTGGTGGAGGAGAGAAAGAATGGGGTGGTGGGGAAGAGATTTGAGGAAAGAGAAATGGTGGGGTTGTTGGTTAAGGAATTTGATTGGGTAGATTTGGGTGAGGCTAGCCAAACCTTCATGCAGTGGGTAGCCAAACCTTCATACCAAATTAATCAATTCAGTTTATTAAGTTACCAATTTATTTTGAATGTGATGCAGTTGGTAGCCAAACCTTCAAGCCGTTGGTTGCCAAACTTTCAAACCAAGGTAACCAATTCATATCTGCGGTGTGGAGGTAGATTGGTTACCTTGTTATAAAGGTTTAGTTATTTTGGTATAAAAATTTGACAACCAACTACTTGGCGGTTTGTGCTACCAAACTACATCACATTCAAAATAAATTGGTAACCTAATAACATGAATTGGTTACCTTAGTATGAATATTTGGCTACCAATTTGCACTTTAAAAAATTATGAAACAGAGCACGCGCTTTTAATCAAGGTAATCAATGTTTAGCCCAAGACCCGGCACATCTTACTTCATCATCATTTCCTGCTTGCGGGCATGGCCTCCTTGGCCTACTTGAAGTAATTGAGCAACAAAGAGGCGATGAAAGTCCGGTGGAGGCCGAAAGCTCGAGCTAAGGAATTCGATGTGAGAAATGGCGATGATGGTGGCGATGGGCGGGACGATAACCTGACCTGCAGATGACAAAAAGCGGGTGGCGGCGACGAGTGCCGATCATGGAGTAAACAAAGATGATCTTTGGCAAGATGAGGGTAGAGTTATAAAGATGAGGGATGGGTGTAAGACCCCAACTTATTATTAATGAAATTTAATTTTCTCTATTTATTATTTTGAAATAGTAAGGGTTGATTTGATTAATGTGGATAGTTAGGGGTAAAAATCATAAATATTTCAAAATAAGCAAGTGGTTATAAAATATTCATTGTTGTCGGAGAATATTAAATGCTTTGTCGGGGAATATTAAATATTAATGCAAAGCAAAATGACCATAATGGGCCCCATGTGAAGCGATTGGATGAAGAAAGCGACAAATATAAGTTGTTTAAAAATAACGGCGTGGTTATTATTAGATTATCTTTGTTAAAATACCCGGTGGTTAAAAACAAGGTAGCTTTGCGGTATTGCACCAATTATTGATTCTTACGAAGAAGACACTACTTTCAATAATGGTTACGATAATTCTTATTCGATATTTTATTGAGTTAATAATTGCTGCGTTGATATATTTTATATTCATTGTTGTTTTAATAATTGTCATTACACAATATTTTTCATTATCGAAGCAATAATTCATATTATCTGAATAATATTATTAGATAACATTATTGGCAATGTCTAGAAAGTTACATCTAAGGAGAGGTTTGGTCACCTAATTGCGCTTGATGAAGAAATTCTTATTGAAAGCCCCCTCTCTCACAGGAGCTATGCGGTTGTCAATAATGTGATTCTATAATATTATTTATGAATAATTAATTATTGATTTATATGATGAGAAAAATATTGATTTTATGAGGATATAGATGGAGAAAATTTTTAATGTGACAATTGTTGAAAATTAATATTTTATCTTTTACGATAAAATAATTCATTTAAATATATTATTTTAATAATATATTAACAATGATATTTTTTACAATGAATGTGGGATATATGAGTATATGAGGAGGAAGAGTATTTTTGTGGCATTAAATATTTAACACATGTTTTGTGTGTTGGTGGACACAATTATTAATAGAAATTTGATTATAGCACATAAAATCGCTTGGTTGTGGATTTGGTCAATTTACATTTGGAATTTGAAAAAACTTTCTTCGCAAAGTTGTAGAGAATTGAATTTCCTATAAAAAAAGCGAGATTTGAATTTTTCTGATAAAAGGGCTATTTATTATGAATTATTGAAGTTCCAAAGTTAAAATAATTAATTTTTGGGAGTTTTAGTTAATTATTTTGAGAAAAACGTTTTTTTTGCAACTAAGTTGGCCTCACATGTGATTCAAATGGGCTGAGATCAGTTGTCTAAGGTGGGCTAAAAAAATGTGAAAATATATTAATATTATATTCAATTTTACGCTTTGGTGTTACAAGCATTTTCCTATAAATAGGGTCTTGGGTTAGAATTGAAAAACACCGTAAAGCTGAAGTTTCTCTCTATTTCTCTCTCATATATTGGCGTATTATTGTGAGTATACTTTGAGTATTGTTAGGCGGTGCAAGTTCCTTGACCTTTATACTCGGTATTCCAAATTTAGAAGTCTTAATCTTTCGAGGTAAAGGATGTTATTTTCTTCTCAAATGATATTATTTCTTCAATATCATTATCTTTGAAATATTGGTTAGAACTTTTTTATCAAATTTGGAACTTTTTCATATCAGGTTACTATTATTCATGAGTTCTTATTCACGAGTTCTTATTATTCTGATTCTTATTCACGATTCTTATTATTCATGAAGCGTGAAGATGTTTTTGTGGAATTTCTATCTTTTTGGTGTGAGAGTTACTATTCACGACTATTCACGATATCTGACACTATTCACGAAAAATAAAATTTCTTCTTTTTGTCCAAAATATCTAATACGGATACTAGCATTGATTGTATCCATGTTTTGATCATTCTTGAATTTTACACCACTATGATTATTTTGAGGTATTTTTTGAACATGGAAAAACAAAAAATACGAATCCTTAATCCTTAATCCTTGTCATTTTGTTTCTTTGGATTCGTTTCTTTAAAAATATTTTTCATCATCCTCGGTCTTAAATGATGATATTATTGAATATCTTTGGCACTGTAGTGCAAAGATGAATGATTCTGAAGAATATCTTTGGTAGTAGTGCAAAGATGATCAGTGTTTAGATGAACATGACCAAGTGATGAATATCTCTTTGGCACTGTAGTGTGCGAGATGAATATTTGATTCAGGATGTATATTGATTGATGTTACGGGGATAAAAGATGGACGATGAACTTTTAAATTCATACATAGAAGATAGTAGTTTGCATTCTCTACTTAACTCTTCTTAATGAATTATTATTTCATTGCGAATATTGATTTAAAATTTGTTGTCTATTGTATTACTATTAGATTTTTCCCATTGAAGACTAACGGTAATTTGTTGTATATTATCTTAGTCATAATATTCTTTCTTAGGCTAGTTGAGCTCACCCTTTTCCTTTTTGTTCCATTTTTTCTCGGGAGGCGAGAATATAAGCGAAAGTACTGAGTGGGGTATGGAATGAAGGTTTTAGAAAGAATTGTTTAGTAGTCCTCACCATTTTGTAAAATAATGTATCGATAAATGCGATGAGGATTTATTTGAGTATAGATATTATCAGAAGATAATATTTGTATTCAAACTCACAGATTTCTTGTTGTAATAATAAAGTTGTAGTTGTTTACGTATCATGTATTGTGACTTCGAGAATGGGTGATGTATACTATTTTGGGGGCGTCGCGGTTGGTATCGAGCTTAGGGATATGATCTCCGGGTGAGATCGGGGAATAGAACTAGGAGGGAGGCGCAGAGTAAATCCTTTGCTAGTGTGTCTACTAAGCTTATTTTTTAGTTAGTCGAGTATATAAGAATATTATGTGATATATTAATTTCCTTAATTAACCCTTGTTTTATGGCGGTATTTGAGAATGTCGTGAGAATATTAACAATGGAAATGAGGCATAGTGGACGCATGTACTCACCAACGAGGAGAAGCGTGCAACAAGTGGTGATGTTCTCTCCTGTGAACAACACCATGCGGCGAGATGATGAGCGAGGGGATGTTTAGAAGCTTTTTGCGATTCATGCAAAATCAGACGAGGAGACTCGTGTTCAAAATCTGAGGAGAAATGATAGCAATTCACGGGTTGTCACGTGAAGCGATTGAAGAGTTGGGACCACGAATTTAAGGAAAGCGGATCCGATCATGGTGGAAACATGGGTCAAGCAAATTACAAGATATTCGATGTCTTGGGATGCGGAGAACGAAGGTTCCATTCGCCACCTTTATGTTAAAGTGGCGGCGGATTCTTGGTGGGAGAATCGTGAAGCGTACCCATCTAAGCCGCTTTTCGGCGTGTCTTGGGAAGCGTTTGAAACTATTTAATGACAAATACTTTCACGAAAGTGTTCGTCGTATGAAGGAAGTGGAGTTCGTGAGTTAGAAGCAAAAACAACATAGCGGTGTCTCGATGCGAGGCAAAGTTTGCGAGTTATCCGGTTTGCACCTCATTTGGTGGAGAATGAGGAGCGTGTATGGCGCGGATGTTTCTTAGAGGTTTGAAACCCGGCGTACGTCGATATCTCATTTCTCATAAACTTTCTCTCTATTCGGATGTTGTAAGCGAGGCTCAATTATTAGAAGCGAGATAACGAAATACGGTCATTGAGGACCACAACGAGGATCGTACGAGAGATAGCGATCAAGCAGAATAATGATAACCGGCGGAGAAAAAGCAGACGGACAAAAATGGTAACCACTACTGGTGGTAATCATGGCCGTGAAAATAGAAAAGCGAGTCGGGAGGAGATTTTAAAAGAGGAGATTTTAACGATGACCATGTGGTTCTAAGGGAGAGAACGACCCACCCGGTCGTATCTTGCTAAATCACGGGAAAGAGGACATATCGGTCAAAATATCCACAATGATTCAAGGTATGCTATAATTGTGGAAAGGAAGGACATATCACTCGAGATTATACAGTAGCGAAACCTAGTTCAATGGGGACGGTGACTCAAAAGAGTATCCCGGAAAAGTCAAAGTCAGCGATTAGGAAAGGCGTTTTTTGTATTTGGTCATAATGCGAGGAACCCAAGCGAGGTGATCACGGGCTAAGCTATTTATAAATTCTTGCGAAGTTTATACCTTACTTGATCTAAGTTACCCATTCATTTATCTCTCTGCGTGTGCTCAGCGTTTAAACTTGACTCAGGAGAAATTAGACTTTGACCTATCTGTGGAAACTCAGTTTAGGAGAAACTTTCATCACATCCAACATTTATAAATCTTGTTTGATTCAAGTTGGCACCATTACCTTACTGTTGACCTTATCTCTTTAAAGATACTTGCTTTTGATGTGATTTTAGGGATTGATTGGTTAACTACTCATCATGCCAAAATTGATTGTTTTTCGTAAGGTTGTTAGTTTTCATATTCCTAACCAACTTTGTTGTACGCAATTCAAGTAACTAAACCATTAAAATCAATCTTTGTCATATCTAATCATAAAGCTATTCGTTTATTGAAAAAAGCGGATGTCAAGCTTTCTTAGCCCATGTTATGGATTTGAATAAAGACACGTCAAATTTGAATAATATTCTTGTTGTTATTGACTTTCCGACGTATTTCAGAAGAACTTCCGGTCTACCCCCGAGCGTGAAGTTGAATTCTTTATTGATCTTGAAACTGGTACAAAGCCTATTTCTAAAACCCCATATCGAATGGCTCTATTGAACTTCAGGAGTTAAAGGTCAACTACAAGAATTGTTGGACATCGGTTTCATTAAATCTAGTACATCTCCTTGGGGTGCTCTGTTTTATTTGTAAAAAAAAAAGCGGGAGTATGCGACTTTTTGTATTGACTATCGGGAATTGAACCATGTCACCATCAAGAATAGGTATCCTCTACCTCGTATTGATGACTTGTTTGACCGATTCTGAGGGCACAATTCTTTCAAAAATCGATCTTAGTTCGGATATCATCGGTGAAGATTAGAGGCGAGGATATTCCAAAAGGCGCTAGAACTCGGTATGGGCATTATGAATTCTTAGTCATGTCTTTCGGATTGACTAATGCTCCTGCGGCTTTCATGGATATGATGAGCCAAGAGTATTCAAGGAATATTTGGATCGATTCGTTGTTGTCTTTATTGATGACATCCTTATATATTCCAAAAGTCGTGAAGATCATGAGCACCATTTGTTAAAATTTGGTACTCAAAGGCTTCGTGAAAACAAACTATATGCCAAATTGAAGAAATACGAGTTACGGCGAGGAAGTAGCATTCCTTGGGCGCGTGGTGTCGAAACATGGAGTATCTGTTGATCCGTGAAGATTGAAGCAATACAAAGTTAGAGCAACAAAAGTCGGTGTATGAAATCACGTAGCTTTTTGGCTTATTTGGTTATTATCGGAGATTCGTGGAAGGTTTTCTCGAATCGCTACTCCATTAACTCAATTAACTTTCGGAAGGATACAAAATTCGTTTAGGGGCGAAGAATGCGAAAAGAGTTTCCAAGAGCTTAAGAGGAGACTTATTTTTTTGTTCTAACAATACCATCTCGGTTCGGATGGATTTGTTATCTCAACGATGCTTGAGCAAAGGGTTAGGATGTGTTCTCATGCGGCGTGGGAAAGTCATAGCCTATACCGCATGACAACTTAAAGAGTATGAGAGGAATTATCCTACTCATGATCTAGAGTTAGCGGTGATTGTTTCGCTATTAAAGATATGGAGCACTATCTATATGGGGAGAAAGTGGAGATATATTGAGACCATAAAAGCCTTAAATATTTCTTCACTCAAAAAAGAACTCAACATGCGGCAATGACGTTGGCTCGAGCTATTGAAAGACTACGACCACACTATTGATACCATCCCGAAAAGTGAGCGTGGTAGCCGTGCGCGTTGAGTAGAAGATCATATCTTGAGGAGCGAGTGCGATGATGTCAAGTATATACGATAGAGCCGACTTTAATAGAAAAAGTTAAGGTTGCTCGAGCCCAGGCAGGACGATCGTATGAAGAAGAAAGTACAAGAAGAGCTATTAGGAAGTGAGAATTGATGAAGAAGGAATACTTGAGTCCACTCTAGACTTTGTGTTCTAACGACCACGATTTGAAGTCTGAAGATTATGATGGAGGCACACGATACACCATTTGCAATCCATCTGGAAGTACTAAAATGTATCGTGATCTTGACATACATTTTGGTGGAACAATATGAAGAGAGAGATTGCAAAGTTTATCTCGATGTGTTTAACTTGTCGGCGTGTAAAGGCGGAGCATCTAGTACCTAAGGGTCCGATTGCAACCACTTGAGATTCGAAATGGAAGTGGGAACACATTACCATGGATTTCGTTTACGGGTCTTCCTACGGTTTCTCGGGGCATTAATGCTATTTGGATTATTGTTGATAGATTAACCAAGTCACGCTCATTTCTTGCCGACACGGAGACTTATTCACTTGAGCGTCTTCTTAGTATATGCGTGAATGAGATTGTGAGGTTGCATGGCATGCTGTATCCATAGTTTGGATCGTGACCCAAGATTCACTTCAAGATTTTGGGTTAGCTTGCAAAAAGCTATGGGCGCAGATTCTGATTGATTCGGCATACCATCCTCAAAGCAGACGGACAATCGAAAGGACTATTCAAACTCTTGAAGATTTATTAAGACTCGTGTCCTAGACTTCAAGGCGGTTAGGATAAGTATTTACCATTGGTGGAATTCTCCTACAACAACATTTATCGAGGCAAGTATAGGTGTAGCTCCATTTGAAGCATTATATGGGCGAAAGTGTCATTCTCTCAAGTATGTTGGGACGAGGTGGGTGAAGCAACTTTTGTTGAACCCGAGTTGAATACGTATGACTACGGAAAAGATCCGAATGATTCGACAAGCGTATACAAAGCGGCACAAGATCGACAAAAGAGTTATGCGGATCTTCATCGAAGGGCGTGGAATTTAGTGTGGGGATCGTGTATTGTTGCGAGTTGCTCCATGGAAGGGAGTTACAAGATTTGGGAAGAGAGGAAAGCTCGATCCACGATTTATTGGTCCATTTCAAATTCTTGACCGGAAGTGGAAATGTAGCCTATAGACTCGCGTTACCTCAAAGTATGTCTCGTGTTCATAATGTGTTTCACATATCTCATGCCCGTAAATATATGAAAGACCCGAACCACGTTATAGAGTTAGAAGCCAGGACGAGATAATAGAAGACTTAACGTATGAGAGAGGTACTGTCAAGATCTTGGATAGGAAGGAGCATGTCCTACGCTTGAAAGGTTATACCACAAGTTAAAGTTTTGTGGAGGAATCATCTTATAGAGAAATGACACAGGAATTGGAAAGCGGAAATGAAAGCGAGGTATCCTTACCTTTTGAAAACACAGAATACGTACGTCGATTTCGAGGACGAAATTTCATAAGGAGGGAGGTTGTAAGACCCCAACTTATTATTAATGAAATTAATTTTCTCTATTTATTATTTTGAAATAGTAAGGGTTGATTTGATTAATGTGGATAGTTAGGGGTAAAATCGCAAATATTTCAAAAATAAGCAGTGGTTATAAAATATTCATTGTTGTCGGAGAATATTAAATCTTTATCGGGGAATATTAAATGATGGTAGTACTGACCAATGCATGAATAATGGGCCCCATGTGAGAAAGCGATTGGATGAAGAAAGCGACAAATATAAGTTGTTTAAAAATAACTTGGCGTGGTTATTCTGAATTAATCTTGTTAAAAAATACCCGTTGGTTAAAACACGATGTACGTGGTATTGCACCAATTATTGATTCTTACGTAAGAAGGCACTACTCAATAATGGTTACGATAATTCTTATTCGATATTTTATTGAGTTAATAATTGATGCGTTGATATTTTATATTCTTTGTTGTTTGATAATTGTCATTACACGGTATTTTTCATTATCGAAGCAATAATTCATATTATCTGAATAATATTATTAGATAACATTATTGGCAATGTCTAGAAAGTTACATCTAAGGAGAGGTTTGGTCACCTAATTGCTACCAAGAAAAAAGAAATTCTTATTGGAAAGCCCTCTTTCTGAAGGCGCTTGGTTGTCGATAATGTGATTACGTAATATTATTTATGAATAATTAATTATTGATTTATATGATGAGGAAAATATTGATTTTATGAGGATATAGATGGAGAAAATTTTAATGTGACAATTGTTGAAAATTAATATTTTATCTTTTTACGATAAAATAATTCATTTAAATATATTATTTTAATAATATATTAACAATGATATTTTACAATGAATGTGGGATATATGAGTATATGAGGAGGAAGAGTATTTTGTGGCATTAAATGTTTAACACGTGTTTTGTGTGTTGGTGGACACAATTATTAATAGAAATTTGATTATAGCACAGTAAAATCGTCCGTTTGTGGATTTGGTCAATTTTTGTTTGGAATTTGAAAAAAAAACTTTCTTCTGCAAAGTTGTAGAGAATTGAATTTCCTATAAAAACTCATGAGATTTGAATTTTCTGATAAAAGGGCTATTTATTATGAATTATTAAAGTTCCGAAATTTCGAAATAATTAATTTTTGGGAGTTTTAGTTAATTATTTTGAGAAAAACGTTTTTTGCAACTAAGTTGGCCTCACATGTGATTCAAATGAGCTGAGATCAGTTGTCTAAAAGGTGGGCTAAAGAAAATGTGAAAAATATATTAATATTATATTCAATTTTACGCTTTGGTGTTCTAAGCATTTTCCTATAAATAGGGTGCTTAGGTTAGAATTGAAAACACACCGAAGCGAAGTTTCTCTCTATTTCTCTCTCATATATTGAGCGTATTCTTGTGAGTATACTTTGAGTATTGTTAGGCGGTTGAAGTTCCTTTGAAGACTATACCCGGTATTCCAAATTTAAAATCTTAATCTTTCGAGGTAAGGGATGTTATTTTCTTCAAATGATATTATTTCTTGATATCATTATCTTTGAAATATTGGTTGGAACTTTTCATCAAATTTGGAACTTTTTCATGTCGTTGGGTTACTATTCATGAGTTCTTATTCACGAGTTCTTATTCACGAGTTCTTATTCAAAGTCTTATTCGTAAGCGTGAAGATTTTTTTGTGGAATTTCTATCTTTTGGTGTCTGAGATTCTTATTCACGTATCTGGCAAGACTATTCACGATATCTACTGACATTATTCAATAGAAAAATAAAATTTCTTCTTTTGTCCAAAATATCTATTACGGATACTAGCTTTGATTGTATCCGTGTTTTGATCATTCTTGAATTTTACACCACTATGATTATTTTTGAGGTATTTTTTGAACATGGAAAAAACAAAGTACTGAATCCTTAATCCTTAATCCTTGTCATTTTGTTTCTTTGGATTCGTTTCTTTTAAAAATATTTTCATCATCCTCGGTCTTAAATGATGATATTATTGAATATCTTTGGCTTTGTAGTGAAAAGATGAATGATTTTGAAGAATATCTTTGGTAGTAGTGCAAAGATGATCAGTGTTTAGATGAACATGACCGGTGATGAATATCTTTGGCTGTAGTGCAAAGATGAATATTTGATTCAGATGTATATTGATTGATGTTACTGAGGATAAAAGATGGACGATGAACTTTTAAATTCATACATAGAAGATAGTAGTTTGCATTTCTACTTAACTCTTCTAATGAATTATTATTTCACTGCGAATATTGATTTAAAATTTGTTGTCTATTGTATTCTATTAGATTTTTCCTATTGAAGACTAATGGTAATTTGTTGTATATTATCTTAGTCGTAATATTCTTTCTTTGGGCTAGTTGAGCTCACCATTTTCCTTTTTGTTCCATTTTTCTTCTCGGGAGGCGAGAAATATAAGCGAAGTGAGTAGTCGGGTATGGAATGAAGGTTTTAGAAAAGAATTGTTTAGTAGTCCTCACCATTTTTGTAAAATAATGTATCAATAAACGCGATGAGGATTTATTTGAGTATAGATATTATCTAGAAGATAATATTTGTATTCAAACTCACGATTTCTTGTTGTAATAATAAAGTTGCGATTGTTTTTGCATACGTATGTATGATGAACTCGAATGGGTGATGTATACCTATTTTGGGGGCGTCACAATGGGGATGATAACCGGACTGCAGATGACAAAGTTGATGGGGGTGGAGTTATAAAGATGAGGGATGGTTATGGAAAGGAGTTCGGCTGAGCCGAATAGAATGGAGGAGAGAGAAAGTGCTAAATTAAAGGGATAAGAATACATTAATTTTGTAAATAAAAAATTACATATGCACTAGTTTGTAAATATTTTATGAGTGCACTATTGATGTAATTATTTTTAAAAATGTATTAGAAAATGTAATTGTCCCTAAAAAAAATTAAAAAAATTTCATGAACAAAAGAACATTAATTCGAAAGAATATCAAATATAATAACCGACTATTTCAATATTGTCATTCTTTTTCTTTTTTTCAGATCCAGACATATACTTTTTAGGAGCCATGGTAAATTAAAATTTAAAAATCAGCAAAATTCCAGCATAATCTCGTGGTTATCTATAAATTAATTATCAAATAGGGCCTCCTTTATAATTATTAAGAGTCTAACACTACTCCCAAACAATTAAAAAAACTCAAAAGAGATTAAATTTTTCACTTGATTCATAATAGCATAAACAAATCTACTCAATTAGTCATCAAGCCCAATTAAATTAAACAATGCTTCTAAATCTCATAAACAAAATAATTAATTTCAAAACCCTAAAAAATAGAACTAATACCTGAAATTAGCTTGAAATTTATGAGAATAAATACTGGAATAGCATTTAATACATGAGCCTTCTGATTTAAGTAATCTATTTAAGTAATGAAAGAAAGAGAATATTTAAGGTACAAAATTTATGGTGCCTAAAGTTCTTAGACGCGCAATGACAACTTTAAGCTTTGCTTGAGGCCGATGCTGAATTACTTCGCATATATACTTTATTTTCGTGGACAAATTTGGAAAGTTCTGTTAACTACTTTTCTTGCATATTTCCTTTCTTGATTGTAGGGATATAAATTAAAAGCATTTTGATCTTATATGTTTAAGTACCAGATTCATATATAATCTCTTGTTTTTCTTAATTATCAGTACATTTCTTTTGGTGATCATCAAATTTTCTCATCTCAAAATAGGTTTCTTAATTTGCTTTACTACAATTGGGAAAGCATTGGGAATATATATTAACTGATAATTGATCATAGGCCATCAAAGAGAACATATTTCTTCTTTCCAACACGAGAAAGACATAATAATATAGACGGACAATGCATGGCGAACGTTGATTTTCAATTTCTAATTCTAATCGGGTTTTTTTTATTTTCAATGATATAGATAGTGTATAACCCTATAAGTATTCATAGCAAATACATGTTATGAATAATTATATATATATATATATATATATATATATATATATATTATAACATTATTATTACCAGTATATTGAAAGTAATTTTGAATGGGTGCATGTAGGATAATCAGCTTGAACTGGCAAAAGCTGAAATGAATGAGGTGAGACAAGAGAATCAGAGGCTTAAAATGTACTTAGATCAAATGATGAAAGATTACAAAACACTTGAAAAACAATTCCATAACATTGGTCATGATCATCAAGAAGCTCCAAAGAACTCTACAGATACAGCTCATGATAAAATACATCAAGAAACGGCGGAGGAACCCGAGTTTGTGTCCCTCTGCCTTGGAAGATCATCTTCAAATGAACTTATAAAGAGGGATAGAAGTCCTAACAAAGTTGAAACAGCAGTGAATATTGTTCGACAAGATAAAGAAGGCGGCTTGGTGCTTGGACTAGACTGCAAATTTGATGTGCCTAAACAGAGTTCGACTGAATCTTCGCGTATTCCAAGCCCGGAGAATAGCTCAGAGGAAGTGAGGAAAGAAGCCGGAGAGACATGGCCACCCCAAAAAAGTCCTAAAACAATGAGATCCACAGGAAATGATGAAGTTTCGCAACAGAACCCTGCAAAAAAAGCTAGGGTTTCTGTGAGAGTTAGATGCGACACCCCCACGGTGAGCATTACAAAGTACTTTTGCAATTATGCACTTTATGATTTTGAATTTTCTTGATTAGATAGCTTATTAATTAACTTTTTTTTTCAAAATTAAATATACATGTTACTTTTCCCCATAATGAGATGCATGTAAAATTTTTGCAGTGGTATGAAATTCCTCTAACATACCATTATTTTTTTTTTAAAGGTAGACTGAATTCTATCAAACACAGAATAAAGATTAATTGTATACGAATTAATACATATTTCCTTGATACATCATCAATATAATTTGATGAAAAATGTTATTCTTTGATTTTTATCTCTAGATGAATGATGGGTGTCGATGGAGAAAATATGGACGAGAAGAAGAAAAGCGAAATCCATGCCTCGAAAGATATTATCGTTGCAGTGTTGCACCATCATGTCCGGTGAGGAAACAAATACAAAGATGTTCCAACGACATGTCCATTTTGATCACCACGTATGAAGGCACTCACAACCACCCGCTTCCTCTTTCCGCCACCGCCATGGCCTCCAGCACTTCGGCAGCAGCCGACATGTTATTATCCGGTTCATCCACCTCCGGATCGGGCCCCAACCCATCCGGGTCCGCTCATGAGCTCCGCGGACTAAACTTTTCACTCTCCAATAACTCAAAATCAAAATTACCTCCATTTTACCAACCCAACTCTTCAATCTCATCTCCATGCCCAACAATCACTCTTGACCTCACTTCAAGCTCCAATTCTACCTATTCCCATCTCAACAAAATGCCCATAACAAATTTAAATTTCCCTCCAAGATACAATAATACTAATCTCATCTTCAGTTCTTTGGAATCCAACACCTTACCTATCTCTTGGAACACTCAATCACATTACTATAACAATCAAATGGGATATTTAAATTTTGGCAGACAAAATCAGGAGAACTTTTATCAATATTATAACATGCAAAAGAAAATTAATATTGTTGGTCCAACTCAAAAATCTTTACAACCGGATTCAATTGAAGCTGCAACCAAAGCAATCACGTCTGACCCGAGTTTTCAATCAGCTTTAGTAGCAGCACTGACGTCAATAATTAGCTCTGGTAATGTGAAGCTGGAGCAGCAACAGCCGCCATTTCCAGTGTTGTCTAGCTTCGGTTCAACCAATCATCATCCACCGTCAAACTTGAGTTTTGTCTGTCCTACATTGCCGTTTACCAGCTCCAAGACTAAATCTACATCTCCTGAAGATATATAGTAGAGACCATGTCAGACATAAATTTGGTTTTCAATGCCTGGCATGCATTGATTTTTGTTTACATGATAATAATTAATATTTATTTGTATAATTAATTAATTAATTAATGAGCAAAATTCTGAATTTTTTTTTCCGTCTTTATAATCTAATTTTCCAAGTAGTGATGTATTATGGAGAAACTTGTGCATGTAGATGGTGACTGCAAGCAAGAAAAATTGGATATATATGTGCGGTTGTTAGTTTTTCCTTCTTTGTTTGATGTATATATAACTAGCTTATAAAATGTAGCATGTGGATAAACACATAGTATATATACACGGTGTACTTCTCTGACAAACTTTAAACATCGAAGCAAAAGCGAATAGACTATAACAACGGCTTTTTGAGCTATAGTCGACCCCGTAGCTATGTTGTGGGCTTTGTATGCTATAATAACAGAAAAAATACCAGTTTATTTTTGGTAAAAACTCACTGGAGAAGAGGACCATATATATATATTGTTTATGTATATATTGACTAGGCTGCTGAGAATTTTGAAGCTTGCGCATGCTTATCTACTTATACATGATTGTATTTACTTGCACTCCTCATATATTGATGATAAATATTTTTTTTATGTGATAATGGCAAAAAACGACGACCTAATCTTAGTCGTATATTTTGTCCACAAAGAAAAAATATTATTAGTTGTTTACTAAAATATCACCGATTTGCCCTTAGGAAAAAGGAAAAGCTATATTTAATTATGTGTGTGTGTGTGTGTGTATATATATATATATATATATATATATAATATTCGTAAGTATGGAACAAAATTTTAAATATTTCATGTTTTGTCAGTCGCAAGATAATATGATTAATTTGGTTAATAAGTGAGTTCGCAGACTTAATGTTGAGAAAACAATATCTAAGCACGGGTTAAATCGGAAGTAAAAAGGTATAAGCATTTCAAAATTTGTTAGATTGTCTTTGTTCTGGGAAGAGTTAACTTCACAACCATATCCTTTTTTTAAAAAAAAAAAAATTCTTTTTTTCTCAATTTCAAATAAAAACGAGCAGAACATAAACAACAATCAAAAATAAAGAAGAAAATACATGAACAAGCCATGCCTACTACGGTTTAGGCCCATAAGTTCAAGGGCTTTCACATTTAAGGCCTAGCAGTCCAAACTGAAGGCCCATATAAAAAAAACCAAAAAATTGATCGAGGCACTCCCTCTTTTACTACGATAGTTGGAGAAGGAGTTCATTACTACACAGTAAAAAGGTGGCAGCAAAATAGAGAGAGTGGGGACCGTAATTGAGTATAAACAAGCCGAATACATCCCTTCTATTTCTCTCTCTTGCTGTCTATATCATTTTTCCTTTTCTCTATTGCAAACTCTCTGGTAGAGCTCCATTTACGGGGATTGGACAAAACCCTAGCCGGAGCCTGGAGTCTTCTCATAGGTATATATATATATATGTATAGTTGTATATATTTATGTGATTTGTATCTATATGTACGCAATTTGACCTCTAGATTTACTTTTCTATGGTCCCGTTTTCATATTTTATGGCCGATCTTGAGAATTCTGCGTAAGACCTCAATTTTGTGTTTTGATGACAAATAGACGATAATATTTGCTTTATCTGGCTTCCTTGAAAATAATAACCATTATATTACTATGAAAATGTTTTGTTTGATTACCTAAATCTTCAATACTCCAAAGCCACGAGATAGTGTAGGTTGCACCAGCTGGGGAGATCCAAGTGGCCAAAAGAAAGGAAGGGGGTATGAATATTTTCTATGTCAATGAATTTTAAACTTAGCTTAATTGTGCCAATTTATCTCTGTATTACTGTAATTCTCTCTGATGGTAATTTGATCTTTTAGATGTGAGTTAAGCTAATACAAACTGTATCTGTCTTCTTTCTTCATGGAGGCCTAAACCTCCAATTATCTAATTAAAATAGAGCCATTACAATCAAAGTCCGGTGAACTAAAGAGATTACATTTTGGTTCCATAAAACATAAAATATCCCAAGGAGCTGAATGTCCTGCATTTGCCAAAAACTCAGCACACCTATTTCCATTTCTTCAAACATGATTGACAACTGTATCTCTCAGTTCTTGATTGAATCAAGCCCTATATTTGTGTGAAAATTATATGTATTCGTAGTCAAATTTGTTATATTGAATCAAACTTTATATGCTGTTGTAATTCTTGCATGCTTGTACTGCTTATATGGGTATTAGTGTTCTTTTCTGTTAGGCTACTATATTTTAACTTATCAAGAGGGGGAAAAAAGTTGCTTCATTTATTTATTATGTTTTCAATTTTTTGAGCAGTGGATAGGACTTTTATTGAATTGGTTTTACTCGCCTGGTAAATTTCTCAAAATACAGGTCTTGACAATGTCGACTCCTTCTAGAAAGAGGCTTATGAGGGATTTTAAAAGGTTGCAACAAGACCCTCCTGCGGGCATCAGTGGTGCACCCCAAGACAACAATATAATGGTTTGGAATGCTGTGATATTTGGGTAAGTTTAGGTATGGAGCAATATGTTCTTTAGATTATATTCTGCCTATTTATTTATTTATTTGTTTGTTTTTATTGTATATTGGAGTATAATTGACCGAGTGACTTTATGGTTTCATATGCAGTCCTGATGACACTCCCTGGGATGGAGGTGAGTTCATTCTTTCTCCCAAGCTTACATGTGAAATAGTAATGTAGCCATGTCAGATTGATCCCTATGTTTTTTTATCTTATATGTTCATGTTGAAATACATGAAATCTGTATATCATACTGGCATTGACCTGGATATTGGTTATAGTTCTTTATTTGAATTTAGCTCAAACCTGTGGAACCAGAGGTTAGTAGTTTATTATGTTATTTGTAAAATAAAAAAATAAAACAATTATTGGTTTATTGTGTTATTCCAATCAAATCATTTACTTGCTTGTGATATTGATTTATTGTTTTCATTTTGTTATTGATCTTGCATATTTCATGACCAGGGGCGGATCCAGCATGATAGTTCAGTGGGGGCAAACTCGAAAAAAAAAACTCTTACGAATAAAAATTTAATAAAATGAATCACAAAACTAAACAATCCTCAAATATTATTTACAATAACATTTTTTGAGGTTTCATTGTTTGAAATTGTTGCATGATAGCCTCATTTTTAATAGTTACAAAAATATCACACTCGATGTATGTTACTAAATAGTCGTTCATCCATTCATCTCCCATTTAGTTACAGAATTCATTCTTCACGATATTCATGGATGAAAATGTCCTTTCAACAGTTGTCATAGCAACGGGTAAAAGTAAGCTAATTTCAGCAACAAATAGACTTGGAGATACACATCATCCTTTCTTTTCTTAATCAACATTTGAGTCAATTCACCAATTCCTTTTATACTCGAATAATTGGGATCGTTTCTCATATCCACAATATAATTTTGGAGTTGACCATTAAGTGTCAAAAGTTCCGTATCATCAAATTCTGAAGGGTAAGGTTTCGCAAATTCAAGTAATTTTGTATCGTCAAATGCCGAGAAAGAGTCACGTGGGTCAAGACATGCTATACTTGAAAGTAACTTTGAATTTGTGTTATCAAAATGATCATTCAACTCCCCAAATTGACTATTAATCACAGTGAAAAATAATTGAACCTTAAAGCGATGAAGGTTTGTGATTTCTTAAATATTGCGCCGTGGTTTCCCTTGAAACACAAAAATATCCTCCATCCTCGGGACAACTATGCTATGCAATGCACAAAATTCACAAGTTTTCGCTAACAAATCATCCCAGTTTTCTCTCATGCATTGTAATCGTTGCTTAGTTACATTGACTAGAGCTATTGCGTTTACAATGTCTTGATCTTTTCTCTGTAAGGCTTGTGATAAGTCATTTGTAATTCCCATGACTCCTTTCAATAAGTGTAACAAGAACACAAACTCAAAACTCAAAATTATTCATGAATTTCAAAAGTGTACTAGCTTTTGTACTTTTCTCCCCTTCGACATCATCTGCTATAAACTCGAGCACATCTATTGTTGGAGAAAACAAGGTAATAACACTCAAAATTGTTTTAAAATGTGAACTCCAACGCGTTTCTCCAGGCCGCTTAATGTTGTTTCTTGATTCAAACCCCGTCCACCCTTGATTTCACCACTAACAACTCCTTCAGCTACTTTTTGAAATTGTTTCAATTGGAGAATTTCTTTTCGCTTGCAAGAAGACCCAACAACATTTGCTAACAATCCAAGATAATCAAAAAAAGAACATAATGACTTATGTTTCTTAGCAACTGCAACAAGTGTCAACCGAAGCTGATGTGCAAAACAATGAATATAGAAAGCATATGGATTTTAAGATAATATTAAACTCTTAAGACCTTTAAACTTCCATGACATATTGCTAGCTCCAGCATAACCTTGGCCACGCACATGTGACATGCTCAATCCATATTTAGAAAAAAGTTGATCAATAGTAGCTTTTAGTGTCAAAGCAGAAGTTTCAGGAACATGAATGATGGCAATGGTCTAAAAGGCGCTAGGCGGGAGCGCGGCCGGCTGGGGGGCCTAGCGCTAAAGGGCCTGGGCGTGTCCTAGGCATGATTTTTTATTTTAAGCCAATTTTAATATTTTATCTTACATTTATCCAAACAAAATAATCTATAATTAAAATAATAAAAACATTTGCTTAAAGTTCAAACACATATCCATATTGCTAATGCCAAAGTTCAAACACAAACATGCAATTGTTCAAAGTTCAAACATATTTTTAACATATTAGTTTTATAAATAAACAAGATTGTTATTAAATAATAAAATTTAAAATTTCAAGAATTTAATTCAATATTAAAACTTAAGAAACTAAACATAAATTTAAGAATTATATTGAATTAAACTAAATATTACAAATGTATCATCATTTATATAATTTGAAGTTGGTACAAGTTCGAAAAATTACAACTATAATAAAATTATCTATTTTGACTTGATATTGTTCACTTCTTGTTGTGATTTGATATGTTACAACCTGTATTATGAATATGGTAACATTAGAAAAATAAATATATTAAGATATGGTTCGGGTAGTTATTAAAATAAAAAAAATTCCCTGCTTAAACTCCGCCTAGGCCCCACTTAATTTTCTGGAGAGATTTTTTTGTCGCCTTGAGCCTAGGTGAGGCGTCAGGGTGCCTAGCGCCTAGGCGAGGCGCCAATGGGGGCCTAGCGCCCAGGGGGGCGCTAAAGAGAGGGGCCTAGTGGCTATGCGGGAATTTTTAGAACACTGAATGATACAATCATACTTGTTCACGTACCGTAAAACCACAGCCATTTGTTTTTTGATTGATATATCACGAGCCTCATCAACCAACAAAGAAAAAAACCCATCCCCAATTTCTTTAATGTTAGCTTGTGTAGTCAAAAATGCAGCTGCTCTACAAATATCTTTTTGGATTGAGGGTGCAATCAATTTATGATTCTCTGGAGCATTTTTTAGGACAACTTTATGCACCTCATCATTGTTTTTCGAAAGAAACTCTAGCTGAGAAATAAATAGCCCTCGTTTTCTTGAACCCTCTGACTCATTGTGACCACGAAAAGGCAATCCTTCTTTTAAAAGAAGCCTAACACATTTAACGGATGCGAGTAATCGAAGACGGTAATCGATCCTTTGTTGCTCAGTTATGTTAGCAAGATTGATATCAATGTGCTGAGGTTGATTCATTAAATCACGACAAGCTTGTTCACATTTACAATGAACACTACCGTGATCTCCAACATGTATTTCCAATCTATCCATCTTCTTTCAATTTTTAAATCCCTCATCAACAAATGCATCCCCGCCACCTTGGTTACCATGATCAATTTTAAACAGGTAACAACACAAACAAAATAGAGCATCTTCACTTAAACTATATTCCAGACAATTTGGATATTTCTTGTACCAATTCTTGTTGAATTTACGAGCAACTCCATTAATTAATGTATCGGGAAATTTGTGAGGTATTGGTTGAGTCGGCCCCCTAAGTAAATACTTGGGTTTGGGGATTGACATTTTGCGGGTGAATATCAAGAGTGACATGTTCCTCACTAGTCCCTTCGGCTTGGACATTTTCAGGAATAGATTCAAATTTTATACGTTTAATTGTTGTAACCCAATACGTATGTCCATACCTAACAATCATTAAATATTTAAAAACTAATTCTAACATTAAAACAAGATCACTATACAATATGAATAGTCAAGTGTAATTAGCACCAATAATAAACAATATTAATTAAACCACTAATGAGTAACATTACAAAATTTAAAGAAAGTAAAAATAGAATAGAACACATACTTGAACTTGAAGAACTTTTATTTGATAGAGTTCTCTTCATTGTTGAAGTGTTGCTTTAAGAAGTAAAAAGCCCTAATTTTATAAAAGTGCAAAAACAAAGAATCTATAAACAATTGCAAAAATTTCTAAAGCAGTTGTTAAATTTGTGAAATTAAAAAACTAAAATTAAAATTAAAATTAAAATATACCTGAATCAATTTGGAGTTACGTTGCTGCTCTTTTGCGATGCGATTTGCGATTACTTGCTAATATGGAGTTATGTTGCTTTGTTGCGATCGGATGTTACTGAAAAGTGAAAACTGGAAAATTAAAAGTCTGATATGGAGAAAAAAGTGAAAAGTACTAAAAGTCTAATGGAGATGGAGTATTGCAGTGGGATTGGTCCACCCCGTCCACATCCAATTGATTTAGAGTAGTGTTGTAGCCTTTACTTTTTAGAGGTAATAGATTTTGAAGTATAAAGTCTTCTAAAAAAAAATTTAAGTTGACCTGTATGCCCCTGACCAATGAAATTTCAGTGGGGGTAGGTGCCCCCCTGCCCATAACCTGTGTCCGCCCCTGTTCATGACTATTGTAGTATCAGTGCAGATGCTTTTTGTTCTCCTTTGCACGTACCATCCCCTGCAAGTATCCATTGATGTTTTGAATTTATTTTATTTTGATATTGCAGTGTTATGTAGTATATTATTTTCAATATATATGGATATTCCTGCATTGCAGTTCTATGTCGAAGTAATTAGTTGCTCACCAGTTGCCTAATCATTGTGTATATATCATCTTGTATGTAACAGCGGGTATTTTTATTTATGTGAAATATTTAATGAAATTTTGTAACGTATTTTATGCGAGTAAATATTGTCTGGTTTATCCATAATATTTTATATAATTGTATTTGTGAGTAAAATTTTATCTGTTTATTTAGTAGCATAGTAATTTTAATTTGGATATCCAATAACATTTTTTAGCACATCAGGTACGTTTAAGTTGACTCTTCAGTTCTCCGAGGACTATCCAAACAAGCCTCCAACAGTGCGATTTGTCTCTCGCATGTTCCATCCAAATAGTAAGTTGGAGTTAAATTTTAATTTTTCACATTAAGTTCCACTTCATTCCAGGAGTTACATTAGAATGTTTTCTGACTTCCAATTCTACTATTTGAATTCGACAGTTTATGCAGACGGAAGTATATGTCTGGATATCCTACAAAATCAGTGGAGTCCGATATATGATGTTGCAGCTATCCTCACATCTATCCAGGTAGAATGGAATGTTAAATGTAGTGTTTTCTGTAATTTTATCTAGTTACTAATGCAAAATTAATGAACTAAGGCGTCTTGTAGTCTTGTAGGTAGGAAAAAATTATCCTTTCTCTAGTAAAGTTTTGAGTGCTTGGGTAGTAACTAGCAAGTATCTTATATAAATTATTGAGATTGCAGGACTATTGTTGTTTACTTCATGCTTATGTGCAAATTCTAGGTGCCAGGTCTGACATTATTCTTAAATTTCAACATGTTTTCATTTTTATTTGCATCATTGCTTTTAGACTTATCAAACAAAGGGAATGGAATAACAGTTTTATAGCTAATGAAAGACCATCGAACCTACTATTAAGCCATTATCAGATTCGCTGAACTAAACAAATGTTCCATCTCTCCTATATTCAATTGAGTTACAAGTCTTCAAGGTGCCATTTATGTGAAAATTTCTAAATTATGTCTAGTCCAAATGTCCAATACCTTACCCCTAAATGTTGCTACCTCTGTCCACAGGATTTAAGATGTTGGTGAGAAATTGGGTTGTCATCTTTATAGCTATATGTTGCTACCATCAAAACATTTTCCTCCTGTTTATTAATTTCTATAACCATCATATTAAGTTTGTTATCTTAGTTGAGGTTCCACAAAAAATTTAAAATCGAGAACAGGTTGTTTGACTTAACGGAACTTAAATAAAAATACAGTACAAGGGATAAGGGAAAGAAGATATTTCTTTTTTGGTGGGGCAACATGTAGTCGATGTGGCATCGCCATGATCCTACATTGGTGGTAAACCAATGAACTCTCATTTTCCCCCTTTTTTTTCTCTGGTAGGGAATTTTTTAAAAAAAAAAAGAAAAGAAAAGAAAAAATAGTATAAAAACAAATTAAGAGCAAGACATTTAGCATTCAATAGTGATATACCTTTTTCGCATACATCTTAGGATTTCAGAATTTAGATGTACATAAATGTGATAACAACCTTTTTCACATACATCTTTAGGATTTCCAAGGGTAGTGAAATTTTTTCCTTGAGTATACAAGCGCCATGGACGTACGTGAAGTAAGACAAGTCCTGTAAAGATTTTAATTTACATAGTGCAACCCATAAAATTATCCAAATCTTTTCATGATGCAAAATATTTACCTGCTGTTTATGATAATTTTATATTGCAGTCACTGCTATGCGACCCCAACCCCAATTCTCCTGCGAACTCAGAAGCTGCTCGGATGTTTAGTGAGAACAAGCGTGAGTACAATCGTAGAGTAAGGGAAATTGTGGAACAGAGCTGGACTGCGGACTGATCTGGTACTGGTAGTTGGAAGCCACTACAAGAAACATTTACCACATTAAAGCCCATTCTGAATACCTTTCTACTTGATGGTAAACAAGTTATCCTAATCACATGCTACTGCTAGGGCTATTTGTATTCATAACATCATGGTTTGCTACAATGCCTTTCTAAGCTGTATAAATTAGATGTATGAATTTGCTTTATAATATAATGGACAACTATAAACTTCAGTTTTCAGTCTACTGATCTGATCCAAATTAGCCTATGGGCTATGGCAACAACATCTGTGAAGTTGTTGTGATTTTGGTGAAAAATTAATGTTGCCCTTAACATTGAGTAGCCTCTTCATCTATCAAGTGTCTGTCCTAAATTTCTGTATAATTCATATTTCAGGCCCAGTTTGGATTGGTGGCGTGAGAATGCATTCTCTTTCTTCCTTCAATATTTTTGTACATCATTTTGATTTTTAACTTTTTAAAATAATGCATTTCCATTTATGAAATGATATTTTCACAAGCAAACGGTAGTTTCATAAAACTCATCTCACATAAATAGTAAATAAACCTCACCCATGTGAGAAAGAAGTTGCAGAAATATCAAATTTTATTTATAGTCTTACAGACCATCATCCTCTAAATCTCTTTGAAAGAAATCCAATAATCCCTAAAATTTGTAATATCTATTTCTCCGTTTCAAATTATAAAATTATTATTAATTTTTGAAAAACATTTTATAGCTAAAAATTGATTATGCTACGCAAACGAATTTTTAGCAACCCGGTGAGTTAGTACCAAACGATCAAGGCAGTTCTGCTTTACTTTTTAACAACTAACAGGACATTCAAAACTTTAAAACACAGATAATGATGACATGTCAATCCTAACATAGAGCACCATATAAAAAGTATACGAACTATATAACATGATTGCAACAGTTGGTAGAGCAAACAAATGCCATGTATAACAAACAAAATACAACACATGAAATCTCAACTTTGGACAACAAATGAAAAGGAAAATGTAACATTTGCACTTCCACACCAAACTGAAACACTTCAATCTTTGCCTTTTCTATCTATACAAAGGAAAAGCCCCCACATAAACACTGAAGACATAACCAAACAAGCTAACAGAATTTTATATTTCAGGAAACTTGGTGGTGTATGACTAAATTTGTCTCAAACACTGATCTCTTCCATCTGGGAATTGTCCTACAAATCAAACAAATAGAAATTGTCAAGAAAGGAATACAATCAACTGATTCCAATTCAATATAAAGAATTCATAGTACGAAACGCCGTATAAACCAGATGCTGCTTGAAATGAACTGAATATAACAATAATTTTCAAAATAAAATACACTCACGCAAATGAATGTGGTGAATTAGTATATATAAATGTTCATTACCATGTTTTCTTTGTTTTGTTCGGTTGGCTCCTCTACAACTAAAGAGCTTGTTGGGCCTGTGAAGAGAAGTAAATTGATTTACACCCGGTAACAAGCAGAATTACTGCCTAACTATCCATGCAAACTTACCTTCTTCATGAGCAGATTTCTTTTCCTGCTTCTTGACCTTATGCTTCTCCGTATTGGAGTCTTGCTTGCTTGGCTTCTGGGATTTCTTTTGTGTTTTATGGCCCACAACAGCTTCAGCCACAGATTTGGAATTCTTACTCGCTGCAGTTCGAACCCTAGGTGCAGGGTTAATCTTCTTAGATACCTCCCTGACTAATCCTTTGACTGGGGAAGTGTCACTAGTGTTCAAGGACTTTGGCTTCAGTTTCTGAGTTCCCATAGTAGAAGAACTATGTAAATCATCATCAGATGATTGAGTCCACTCTCCAGGAACATGGGAAAAGGTTTCAGACACCTGCATCTGCATCTGCTCAAAGCATTCTACAACATTGTAGCTTTCAAATAATTCTTTTGCAAGTTCTCCAAGTTCAGCAAGGTCATGTCTACGTGCATAGGATTTCAGCTCTTCCCTCATTAGCTGAAGAGGCTGCGTAAGGCAATTACAAACAAGAACCAAGATAATTTAAGTGAATCTCAGATGTACTGTGTGGATGCATAAGTTTCATTCCAAATGCCAAGACAAATGATGATCCACAAAAGAATGTAATGACATTCAGTGAAGTACCAACAACAATATTACTTGATAAAAAATAATAAGTAAATAAACAGAAAGAGCCATATGCTGATATGCAGGCAATTACATATATGAGATTCTCAATGCCTTCCCTCTTCTGCCTTTGTGACCAAGGGTGGGTCAACCAATAAGTAGCAAAACAGTATAAAAAAATTCCAACTATTCTAGCCAATACCCATATATCTTCTAATTTGGTAAGCTACACCCTATGTAGAAAACAGGAGAAAAGAGTTATACCTACCCAACATCATGCTAAAAAAACACCGCATGTTAGCACGTTACTTTTTGTTTATATTTCAAAATGACATATCATACATCTTATGGTACAAGGAAGAACTGATTCAATAATAAAATTAATATACAGAGATAAGTTCAAGAAGAAGCATGGGTATGATTGATTAAATCAAAATGGAGAAGGTATGATCTAATGTACCTCACATCCAGCTTCCAAGGCAAGTTTAAAGAAACCAAGGGAGATCGAATGCTTAGTAGCAGATTCAGAAAGCTTAATCTGGGAAAGCCAATATGATGCTGAGGAGATGATAATGAACTTCTTTCGATTTGATGATCTGGAAATATCAGAAACAGGGGTGTCACTTCTCCGCTGACTGTTAGCAGACCTTTTTGCTCTAACCTCAGAAATTGGAGTGATATTGCCAATTGGTTTTGGAGCAGGACTGGGGATTGCCTTCGTAGGTATAGAGAGCCTTCTGGCAGGCTTGGCAGATTTCCCTTTGCCAGATAGATCAAGAACACCCATACTTTTACTCACACTTGAAGGAGGTTTTCCCCTGAACATGTACATCCGATAAAGTTATCAGCTAAATACAGTCTGCAAGCCAAAAATAGATGGATGCAGGTAACTCAACAAAAAAATAGATGCTCTGTTTATATTTTTCGCTTGTAAAAGAATGAATACCGTGAAGAGCAAAACAGCAAACTTCAGTAGTAGGTTTCACAAAAGGATTTTAATATAGAAAATCACAATATCAAGTCGCACTGAGCTCATATTGCATCAACTATGACTTAGGCCCACAGTGCTGGATTAAGGACTGAGGATCCAAAATATAGCTTGGTACAGTTCCTAACCCCACACCCATCTTTGGTTAGCATTTTAAACTTATTCAATAATGTTACCCGTTGCATGGAATCCACTAATTTGCACAAAAGAATTATAAATATATATTTAAAGAGAATCAGATAATATAATCATCAAAGATTAGAAACAGGTACTTCCTTTATGAAAGTAAGGATTAGGATCTTAGCATTTTAGCGTGCAAGGCATATAGAAAACAAACCCTGTATTAAATGGATCAAGCCAACCACTCGGTATAAATTAATACTTGCACAGCAACTTGACTCCACTGAAATATAAAGCATGAACTCCTAAACAAGTATGAACTATGATCTTATGAAACAAACCATAAGTGATTGGTATTGCATTTCTACAATTCTACTTTGTATCAAATAAATATTTTAAGCTAAAAATGTTAGCTGAAATGAAGATTTTAGCCAACACAGCAGCACTTGTATATGGTTTGCAATTTCCATATACACAAATAAGATCGAACAGAATAAACTCTGAATTCCTTGCATGAAACAAAACCAGGCATAACTATATAATAAGATCAAACAGAATAAACTGAATTCTTTGCATGAAACAAAACCAGACATAACTGTATATTATCTGTTCCAATTTCACCGTCTTAATTTTTTAACCACCACAAGCCACAATAAAACTGAAAAACCTTCAATTACTTAAAATGTACTTCTCTACTCCAAAAACATATATATAGACAGAGAGACTTTTGAAGTTAACTTGTGAAATTCTAAAAATCAAAATTGATATGAATTCATTTAAGTTTTGAAAGCAGCAACAAATATGATACTTAGTAGTAATTTATAATATTTATAGTTGTTAACTACAGAAAATAATCCGAAACAAACAAATAAAAGTCCGAAACTATACAAAAACAATCATTTTTTTATATAAAAAAAGAAGCTATTTTTTCTTAAGATCCCGGATTTATTATTTTTTTTGAAACAATCCAATTAAGACAAAAAGGGTTTTAAAAGAATTATTCTGAATAATTCTACCACCACTGACAGTTGCATATATATAAATAGATATAGAAATACATAAACGACGAGAGTGAAAAACAAAAGACAAATATGAATCATATAGTACCTCTTAGAAGCATAAGAATTGGCTGAATCAGCGACGGGTGTCTTCTCCTCCTTTGACTTGGTTGCAGATCGAAGCGGATATCGAAGAAGTTTTGACACAGATCTCCCTGAATTGCCTGCAAAACTCAATTCACCAACAAATATTTAAACATCATATATATCTATATAGGGAGTGAGAAAGACAAAGTGTGTGTAACTAGTTATATACCACCAGGGGCAGAAGATTGATCTTTGATTGCATCCTCCATCAGGATAGATTAGACGATAATTAAGAGGATAGAACTAAGAATAAAAGAAGAAGAAGAATGTTATGCGAACAGAGATTTGATAATTAGGAGAGAGAAAATAAACCACTACACTAGTTTTATTGGGGGATGGACTGTTCCTTTGAGCGGGAAAAATCTTTTCAAAATCCCTACACGCGCTCCATCAGCGTTTTTTTGAACGGCTCCTACTCATGGGCCCGCTCCAGCCGAAGCTTTGAAAAGAAGCCCCTTAATTCGAAATTCAAATTTTAAATCCTTCACCGTTAAAGAGATTAGAAAGTTGATCACTACACCTATTTTGGTCCAACTTTTTTCCGGGCTGCACCATGTTCCCATAACGAACTTGGGCTCTTTGGGCTTGTACTGGACCTTAAAGTAACTAACAAGTAACAAGAGATAGATTAGAATCCTTTGAGGCCCAACCCATGTTCAGTGATAGTTTTCCATTTCCCATACACCATAAAATTTGATATATACATAAATAAATATGGATTCACTCACAAGTGAGGGAGGAGAGTATTGAGAAAATGTTATTTTTCTTAATTATGTTTGGATATCTACTAGAAACTTGTATAGAAAAATCATTTCAAGAGAAGTGAAAATAAAGAAAATTATTTCATGGCAAGTGTCTAGTTTAAATTATAATTTGTTGAAAAATAAGGTCTAAATTTAATCATGCACGACACAAAATCCTGTTAAAAAATACAAATTACAAAATTATTCTTAAATTACGAAAGAAAAATAAAATTGTATACCGCACAATTACTATATTGATTTGTCATTAAATTTTTAAAAGTATTTTTAAAATTACAGAACCAAACACAATTTTAATTTTATTATCTAAGTACTTTTGTCAAAAACTCTACATTTAAAAGTATTTAATCTCATCTCACCACTCCGCACAGCTCCACCAATTGAACATTTCATCTAATAGTAATATTTGGAAAAAATATCTTACTTAATCTTCCTCTTATTTCTCTAATGTTCAAGTACAAAAAATAATGGTAATTTTTGCTGATTATGCTCTAAAATTTATAGTTTTGACATAGTTCCATTTCGTTTATTTTGAAAATATTTTTTGTGTATATTAGTACATGTTGGCTTGGGTTTAGTAACATGATTGAGGAAATAGTGATGGGCTCGCGCATATGAGGATGGCTAAAGAATTGGGTTAGGCCAAGCCTTGGTTCTTGGACTTTCAATCAAAAAACATTAATGCGTGTACATAGTCTGTTCTTATAAAATATATTTTACCGAAGGTTTATAACCAGTGAGGGCGAAATCACTTTTTAGGACAGTGACTTTGTTACGTCTCGGCTTTCTTCGTATCAATAAGTCTAGGGGGGACATTCTAGTGACCTTTTTTTTTCTTTTCGTTTTTTGGTTTTTTTTTTGTAGTACCTCTCAAAAAATGTATAGTATTTATTACAATTGAAATTTTTATAAAAAATCGTGTTTTGGGTGTAATTTGGATACATACAAGAAACATGGTCTGTACAGTCAAAAAAAAATCACTAGAATGTCACTAGAAAAATGTCCCCCTAGAAGGACTTTGTAAAACCCCAACTTATTATAAATAAAATCGAATTTCCTCTAATTATATTTGTGAATAATAAGGTATTAATTTGATATAATTCTCTGGTTATGGGTGAAATGTGCAAGTGGTTATAAAATAATCATTGTGTGCCGGGGAATATTCATTTTGGTGGTAGAATATTCTCATTGTGGGGAATATTAAATGCACGACGTAGCGATCATTTGTGGCCCCATAATGAGAATAACATCTGGATGAAGAAAACGACAAGTTTGAATTTTTATAAATAACGGCATAGATAGTTATTACTGATAAACATTTTGTTGGCATACCCGGTGGTTAAAATACGATGTCTACGCGTGGATGCGATGCAGTATTGATGAATTATTGATCCTTACGTGAAGGCCTTACTTTCGATAATTATTATGTAGTTATTGTTCAATATTTTATTTTATTGATTCAATAATTGTTGCGTTGATATTTTATATTATTGTTGTTTCAATAATTGTCATTTTTTGACAAGATTTCCCATTATCATATCAATAATTCATATTATTTGAATAATATTATTAGATAACATTATTGGCAATGTCTAGAAAGTTACATCGAGAAGAGGTTTGGTCACCTAATTGCACGCCATGATAAGGAGAAATTATTATTGAAAGCCCCTTTTCGGGGAGCGACACTGGTTGTCGTAAATGTGATTCGTAATATTATTTGTGAATAATTAATTATTGATTCATATGATAAGGAAATATTTATTTTATGTGGATATAAATGTTGGATATATTTATTGTGGTTAAAAATGAAGGAGTTAATGTTGAGGTGTTTTATCAAGTATTTTATTCGGAATGAAGGTATTAAAAATTAAACCAAGTATTTTTGAGATATATTGTGTGAGTTATAGTTTTTAATCGACCGTTGGATCGTTGTAATTTTTGGATATGTTATACATATATAAGTTGAGTATATGTCCACAAATTTTAAACAATTAAAATTGAACGTATGATTTGTTATGAATTTTAAGAGGTGACCGATTCGTAAATTAGGTTTATAAATGATTTTGGTGGAAAATTCTAGAATTGAGTGGGCCCCACTTGTGGTTGGTGAAGAAATGTGCTGAATTTATTTCAAATGTGGTGGGTGGGAATAGTAATGAGTAAAGCCATCGAGTTGCAGTCAAGTCTGCTAACATTTTCCTATAAATAGAGAAATTTAAGTTAGAATTGAAAATCACGTGAAATAAGTTTTTCTCTTTCTCTCTAGATTATTGAGTGTATTTTGTGAGTATTTAGATACTTTGTGAGTTTACATTCATCGAGTGCAAGTTTCCTTGACGCCTTATACCGATATTAGATTAAAATCTTGATATTTTGAGGTAAGGATGTTATTTTCTTCATATATGATATTATTTCTTGATATCATTATGCCAAGTATTGATCTGAATTTTTATCAAATTTGGAACTTTTTGTGTCTGAGTTACTATTCACGATATATCTGCACTATTCATAGAAAAATAAAATTTTCTTCTTTTTGTCCAAGATATCTATTATGGTTACT
Organism: Panax quinquefolius; assembly: GCA_020205615.1. Lineage (NCBI taxonomy): Eukaryota > Viridiplantae > Streptophyta > Magnoliopsida > Apiales > Araliaceae > Panax > Panax quinquefolius. The sequence goes on along the minus strand of CM035169.1, from coordinate 15,038,274 downwards.
TATCTTTGATTGTATCCATGTTTTGATCTTTATTTTTGAATTCTCGCTTCAAAATTGATATTTATGAAGTATTATTGATCTTGGATAAAGCATTATCTGAATCCCTACTATTTGTCCTTCCGTTTCCTTGGATTCGTTTTCTTTAAAATATTTTTCATCATCCTCGGTCCTAAATGATGATATTACTAAATATCTTGACACGTAGTACAAAGATAAATGATTAATCGATGAATATCTTTGGCCCGTGTAGTGCAAAGATGAAGCAGTGTTGAGATAAACATGACCAATTGGTGATACAAATGAATATCTTTGGCTGTAGTGCAAAGATGAATATTTGATTAAAGATGTATATTGATTGTTATTACAGAATAAAATATTGATGATGGACTTTTAAATCTTAGAAGATAGTAGAACTCATTCTCTACTTAACTCTTCTAATGGATTGTTGTTTCCGGATCACAGATTGTTGATCTAAAACTTGTTGGCTATTATATTTTATCGTATTTTTTTCTGTTGAAGACTAACGATAATTTGTTGTATATTATCTTAGTCATAATATTCTTTCTTTGGGCTAGTTGAGCTCACCCTTTTCCTTTTTGTTCCATTTTTCTCAGGAGGTGAGAACATAGCAGGAACTAGTCGGGGTACGGAGTGATGGTTCTAGAAAGATGTTTTAGCAATCCTCACTATTTTTGTAAAATAGTATTTGAATAATTGTAACGATGACTTATTTGAGTATGGATATTGTCTAGAAGACAATATTTGTATTTAAACTCACAGTATGTGTTGTCGTATTTTGCACGACAATTGTATTATTGAAGTTGTAGTTTGGTTTATGTACCATGTATTTGGCGACTCAGAATGGGTGTTGTATACCTATTTTGGGACGTCACGATTGGTATCAAAGCTTAGGATATGGTCATGGCGGAGATCGGGGAATAGAACTAGGAGGGAGAGATGAGTAAATCCTTAGCTAGTGTATCTTATCTAAGCTTTATTTGTTGGGTCGGTCGTAATATAGGATATTATGTGATATGTTAATTTGTTTAATTAACCCTTGTTTTATGGCGGTATTTAAGAATGGCACGAGAAGCGTTAACAATGGAGTGTATGAGACTGTGGAACAACCTTTAGTTAGAAACTAGGAGAACGTGCAACAGGAAGGCAATATTCTTCCTGTAAACAACACTACCGAGCAAACGATGAATGATGGAATGTTTAGGAGCTTTTTGCAGTTCATGCAAAACCAGACGAGGGAGACTCGTGCACAAAATACGGGTGGAAATGATAGCAATGCGCGGCTTATCACAGCCAAGCAGTTTAAGGAGTTGGGACCACCAAAATTTAAGGGAAAGCCGGATCCGATCATGGCAGAAACGTGGGTCAAGCAAATTACCAAGATATTCAAGTCTTGGGATACGGAGGAACGAAGGTTCCATTCGCCACCTTTATGTTCGCGGTGAGGCAGATCATGGTGGGAGTCGTGAAGCGTACTCACCAATTTAACTCAAAGCATGTCTTGGGAAACGTTTGAAACTTTTCAATGACAAGTACTTTCACGAAAGTATTACGTATATGAAGGAGGTGGAGTTTATCGACCGAACAAAACAAACGATGGTGTCCCAAAGACGAGGCGAAGTTTGCGAGTTATCTAGGTTTGTACCTCATTTGGTCAAAAATGAGGAGCGAATGACGAGGATGTTTCGAGAGGTCTAAAGCAGAGATTGGCAATATCTTATATCTCATAAATTTTCTTTATATTCGGATGTTGTAGCGAGGCTCAATTATTAGGCGAGATAATGAGTATGTTCAACCGAGGGACCACAACTGTGGTCATCTGCGGTGGACAATGATCATCGAGCGATGATAACCAACGAGGAGGGAAAAATACGAACAAAGGCGGTAACCACTCGGGTGGTCATCGTGGCCATGATAATAAGAGAGGTGAGTCAAGTAGAAATTTCAGAAAGAGGAGATTCAACAATGAGCGGAAAGACATCAACAGCAGCAAAGACCAAAGACCAACAACAAATTCTAGGGAGGAGAACGATTCGCCAGGTTAGATGTTACAAATGCGGGAAAGAGGGACATATCATTAAACCCGTCCACAACAATCCAAGGTATGTTACTGTTGTGGAAAGGAAGGCCACATAGCTCGGGATTGTTCTCAGAAAAAACCAAGTTCAACGGGGATGGTGACTCAAGGGTCATCCGGATAAGTCAAAATCGGCCAGTTCTGGAAGAAGCGTTTGTCGTGGATCGCCAAAACGCGAGGAACCCGAACGAGGTGATTACGGGTAATCTAATCTTGAACTCTTGCGAAGTTTATACCTTACTAGATACAGGTTCTACCCATTCTTTTATCTCTCCTACTTGTGCTCAACGTTTAAACTTGACTCCGGAGAAATTAGACTTTGACTTATCTGTTGAAACTCTGTTGGGTGAAACCTTCGTTATATCTACAGTTTATAAATCTTGCATGATCCAAGTTGGCCCTATCACATTACATGTTGATCTTATATCTTTAAAGATACTTGCTTTTGATGTGATTTTAGGAATTGATTGGTTAACCACTCATCATGCCAAAATTTATTATTTTCGTAAGGTTGTTAGTTTTCATATTCCTAACCAACTTTCATATAATTAATTCAAACAACTAAACCACTAAAATCGGTCCACTATCATATCAAGCCATAAAGCTATTCGTTTATTGAAAAATGGATGTCAAGCTTTCTTAGCCCATGTTATGGATTTGAACAAAGACGAAGTTGATTTGAATAATATTTACATTGTTAGAGAATTTTACGATGTATTTCTGAAGAACTTCCCGTCTACCCCCGAGCGTGATGTTGAATTCTTTATTGACCTTGGAGCGTAGCACAAAACCCATTTCTAAAACCCTATATATCGAATGGCTCTATTGAACTTGAGTTAAAAGTTCATTCTGATGGAATTGTTAGACATAGGTTTCATTAGTCGTCTAGTACATCTTCTTGGGTGCTCTGTTTTTATTAAGTAAGAAAAAGAGCGGAAGTATGCGACTTTATTGATTATTACTCACTTACGAGAATTAAATCATGTCACCATCAAGAATATAGTATCAGATTACCTCGCATTGATGACTGTTCGACCGATTTACCAGTGAGAACACAATTCTTTTGAATCGATCGATTACGGATATCATATCATCACCAAGAAGAAAGCGAGGATATTCAATTGAAGTCTCGGCATTATTGGTTTTATTTGTATATCTTTTAGCATGGTGCAAAGATAATAGTTAATGAATAGCTTTAGCGATTTCAAGATGAATTTAATATTTTCAAGGTATCCATCTCTTTATCATATCAGTCACGTACCTCAATTTCGAATGAATTTAGGGGTAGTATTTATAAATTTTGCAAAGCAAAGTGGATATTATATTCGATTGCCTGTGGAATATTCCATTAGCGGGAATATTAAATGCAATGACGTGCTGCAATCATTGGTGGACCCTACAATGTAATTCATTGGCTTGATCGAGAAAACGATAAAATATTTTATCGAAATAATCAATGGCCAAGTTTTGGTAATTCTTATTGTTGAGCTACTCTTTAGTAAAATACAAGAATACGGTGGTCGTTTGACAGTAATATTACCTGTGATTGATTATCGATGCTTATGGTAAGTGAGAAGTCTTCCATTTCATTATCACGATTAATAATATGAATTATTATAAGCGATAATCGACGGCTTTTATTTAGTATGTGTATTATTAATTAATAAAGCAGAAACATCTTTTATATAAAATAGAATACTTTATTAAAGTTATTCTATAAATAGAATATATTATATTTTATTATGCATACGTAAAGGCGTAGTGTTTTCATAGTATTTTGCATAAATGTTTCAGATAGTAAATGTTTTTTATATAAATAATATATTATATTTTATTTAAAAGATTTTTTAAATATGGGCAACCTGCCGATTAAAGTAAATCAATGGAATTGCTCATGGATTAGTTACTACGCATTCCATTTTCCTATAAATAGCTTTCATTCCTTCATTATTTTCTTACGAATTCATTGAAACTCTGTAGAGAGAAATTATAGAGAGAAGTTATAGAGAGAAAATTATAGAAAGAAAGAAAGACTTATTACTTCACTACTTATTACCCGCCTTTTACAGGCTTGTTGAATATCCACATCTGCAAGGTTTTACACCCATCTCGGGTTCCATCTTTATTATTACAATTGGAACATCCTGTAAATTGTGAATTTCACCGACCGGGTTCCGTTATTATTATTCCTGTTGGAATAACTCTAACCATCTAAAAGTATCGTATCGCACGGTGTGATTTCTTTGTTATTCCATTCTTTATTATACCCAAATGGGTTAAAACTTTGACTTATTCCATGAAATTAGTAGAATATCCTTCGATGTTCTCAAGGTTTTCATCGAAGATCTTTTCATGGAAATATTCTTCCGATCATTCTTGAATTTTACTTACTAAACAAGCATGTCGTCGACAATTTGACGTTAATAATTCCGATTAAATAATTCTTTATATATATTATGTTACTACGTAAGATAGATGAACTTAGTAATTAAATCGATATAAATGATGTCAAAGTCCCTTCGTAATGCAATGATGGATAGTTTTTGGTATGATTATGACCGGGGTGATTGGTATAGTCGCCACAGATTACAAGGGGACGATTAGATGTGGTGGTTTATTTATTAAGTCGAGTCTCGAAAACCTTTTAAACCTAAAAGATTGATGACTTTTAATGGATTGCTTATTCGACCATTGTATTTTTCGCATTAACACGGTAGAAGGCTAAGGAGCCTGATTCTTTTCGCAGTTCTGGGAAAGATCGATACATTAGAGTCCCTCACCATTCTGCGCGAAATAGTGTGAATAATCAATGAGTGAATTTCGAGACGGGCATTATGAATTCTTAGTCATGTATCTTTTGGATTGACTAATGCTCTCTTTGCTTTCATGGATATGATGAGCAGTGTATTCAAAGAATATTTGGATCGGTTTTGTTGTTGTCTTTATTGATGACATCCTCATCTATTCCAAAAGCCGTGAAGATCATGAGCACCGTTGAAGTCGATAATTGAAAGGCTTCGTGAAAACAAACTTTATGCCAAGTTGAAGAAATGCGAGTTACGGATTGAGGAAGTAGCATTCCTTGGAAGCGTGGTGTCAAAACATGGAGTATCTGTCGACCCGCCGAAGATTGAAGCTGTGGCGCCCCCAAAATAGGTATACATCACCTATTACGAGTTATCGATACATGATGCAGAGAAAAAACTACAACTTTATTATTACAACAAGAAAGCGCTGAGTTTAAATACAAATATTATCTTCAGATAATATCTATACTTAAATAAATCCTCATCACATTTATTGATACATTATTTTACAAAATGGTAAGGACTACTAAACAACTCTCTCTAGAACCTTCATTCCATACCCAGGCTGCATCGTACTCATTTATATTCTCGTCTCCCGAGAAAAATGGAACAAAAAGGAAAAGGGTGAGCTCAACTAGCCCAATAAAAGAATATTATGACTAAGATAATATACAACAAATTATCGTTAGTCTTGACGAGGAAAAATCTAATAGAATACAATAGACAACAAATTTTAAATCAATATTCGTAATGAAATAATAATTCATTAGAAGAGTTAAGTAGAGAATGCAAACTACTATCTTACATGTATGAATTTAAAAGTTCATCGTCTCATCTTTTATCCTGTAACATCAATCAATATACATACGGAATCAAATATTCATCTTTGCACTACAGCCAAAGATATTCATCGATTGGTCATGTTCATCTAAACACTGTTCATCTTTGCACTACTACTGGCGAAAGATATTCTTGAAATCATTCATCTTTGCACTCTGAGGCCAAAGATATTCAATAATATCATCATTTAAGGCGAGGATGATGAAAAATATTTTTAAAGAAAGCGAATCCGGTGAAACAAAATGATGAGGATTAAGGATTCGTACTTTGTTTTATCCATGTCCAAAAATACCTCAAAAATAATCAAAGTGGTGTAAAATTCAAGAATGATCAAAACATGGATACAATCAAAGCTAGTATCCGAATAGATATTTTGGACAAAGAGAAGAAATTTTATTTTTAGGTAAATAGTGCCAGTATCGTGAATAGTCTCAGATATCGTGAATAAGTCTTAGTATCACGTGAATAGTAACTCTCAGGACACCAAAAGATAGAAATTCCACAAAAAACATCTTCACGGCTTCATGAATAGTACTCGTGAATAGTAACTTCGTGAATAGTAACTCATAAATAGTAACCCAGACATGAAAAAGTTCCAAATTTGATAAAAAGTTCCAACCAATATTTCGGTGAGAATGATATTGAAGAAATAATATCATTTGAGAAGAAAATAACATCCCTTACCTCGAAAGATTAGTACTTCTTAATTTGGAATCACAAGGGTATAGTCTTTGAAGGGAACTGCACAAAATCTAACAATACTCAAAGTATACTCAAAATACTCACAAGAATACGCTCGATAATATATAGAGAGAAAAACTTGAGTTTACGGTGTGATTTTCAATTCTAACTTAAGCACCTTATTTATAGGAAAATCTAGAACAAAAGCGAGAAAATTTAATATAATATTAATATATATATTAAGATTTCTCGCCCACCTTCCTAGATCTGATCTCAGCTCATTATGCACATGTTGCCCACAAAACAAACAAAAAACGTTTTATTATTTAAAATATTTTAAACTTCCAAAAATCAATTATTTGAACTTGAACTTGATAATTCATAATAAATAGCCCTTCTATCAGAAAATTGAATCTCATGAGTTTTTATAGGAAATTCAATTCTCTACAACTTGCAGAAGAAAGTTTTTCCAAATTCCAAACAGAAATTGACCGAAATCCAAAAGCGGGAGATTTTATAAAATTTATAATCAAATTTCGATCGATAAATGGGGTCCTTGACATGTTTTGTAAGACCCCAACTTATTATTAATGAAATTTAATTTTCTCTATTTATTATTTCGAAATAGTAAGGGTTGATGTGATTAATGTGGATAGTTAGGGGTAAAATACATGAAATACTTCAAAATAAGCAGTGGTTATAAAATATTCATTGTTGTGGGGAATATTCGTTTGGTGGTATGAGTATTCATCTGTCAGTAGAATATTAAATCTTTGTCGGGGAATATTAAATGCGACAGTAGAAACAATAATGTGGGCCCATAACGAAAAGTGATTAGATGAAGAAAGCGACAAATATAAGTGGTTTAAAAATAGCTACGTAGTTATTCACAATTATCTTGATAAAATACCCGGTGGGTTAAAACACGATAGTTATTTACGGTATTGCACCAATTGTTGATTCTTACGTGAAGAAAGGCACTACTCAATAATGGTTACAATAATTACCGCATTCGATTATTTTATTGAGTTAATAATTCTTTGCGTTGATATTTTATATTCTTCATTGTTTGATAATTGTCATTTACGGTATTTTTCATTATCGAAACAATAATTCATATTATCTGAATAATATTATTAGATAACATTATTGGCAATGTCTAGAAAGTTACATCTAAGGAGAGGTTTGGTCACCTAATTGCGGCGCCGGTAAGAAGAAGAAATTCTTATTGGAAAGCCCCTCTTCCTGGAGGCTGCGCAGGTTGTCAATATTGTGATTCTGTAATATTATTTGTGAATAATTAATTATTGATTCATATGATGAGGAAAATATTGATTTTATGTGGATATAGATGGAGAAAAATTTTAATGTGACAATTGTTGAAAATTGAAATTTTATCTTTTTTACGATAAAATAATTCTTTTAAATATATTATTATATTTTAATAATATAATAATGGTGATATTTTTACAACAAATGTGGGATATATGAGTATCTGAGGAGGAAGAGTATTTTTGTTGCAATAAATGTTTAAAACATGTTAAACATGTCGAGTGGACCCCATTTATTGGTGAAATTTGATTATAGCTTTGTAAAATCCCCAGTTTGTGGATTTGGTCAATTTACATTTGGAATTTGGAAAAGCTTTCTTCGTAAAGTTGTAGAGAATTGAATTTCCTATAAAACACGCTTGAGATTCGAATTTTCTGATAGAAGGGCTATTTATTATGAATTATTGAAGTTCAAACTCAAAATAATTGATTTTGGAAGTTTAAAATATTTTAAATAATAAAAACGTTTTTGTTTGTTTTGTAGGCTACAACATGTGCATAATGAGCTGAGATCAGATCTAGGAAGGTGGGCGTAGAAATCTTATATATATATATTAATATTATATTAAATTTTTTCTTTTGGTGTTCTAAAGCATTTTTCTATAAATAGGGTGCTTAGGTTAGAATTGAAAATCACACCGTAAGCTGAAGTTTTCTCTCTATATTATCGAGCGTATTCTTGTGAGTATTTTGAGTATACTTTGAGTATTGTTAGGCGGTGCAAGTTCCTTGACTATAATTTAGATTCCAATTTAGAAGTATTAATCTTTCGAGGTAAGGGATGTTATTTTCTTCTCAAATGATATTATTTCTTCAATATCATTATCTTTGAAATATTGGTTGGAACTTTTATCAAATTTGGAACTTTTTTATGTCGGGTTACTATTCATGAGTTCTTATTCACGAGTTCTTATTCATGAATTACTTATTCACGATTCTTATTCAATTAGTACTTATTAAGCGTAAGCGTGAAGATGTTATTGTGGAATTTCTATCTTTTGGTGTCTGAGGTACTATTCATGTGGAATTACTATTCACGAGTACTATCTTTTCTATTCACGAGTTACTATTCGATGTCTTGGGATGCGGAGGAACAAAAGGTTCCATTCGCCACCTTTATGTTAAAGTGGCGGCGATTCACTTGGTGGGAGTACGTGAAGCGTACCCATCCGGCCTTTTCAAGCATGTCTGGGAAGCGTTTGAAACTATTTAATGACAAATATTTTCACGAAAGTGTTCGTCGTATGAAGGAAGTGGAGTTCATCAGATTAGAGCAAAACAACGTGGCGGTGTCTCAAAGACGAGGCAAAGTTTGCGAGTTATCGAGTTTGCACCATATTTGGTGGAGAATGAGAGCGTGTAACCACGGATGTTTCTAGAGGTTTGAAACCTTAAGATACGTCGGTATCTCTCATTCTCATAAACTTTCTCTCTATTCGAGATGTTTAAGTGAGGGCTCAATTATTAGAGCGAGATAACAATCACGAGTCGGTGAGGACCACATCCGAGGATCGTGCAGAGATAGCGATCAACAAAATAATGATAACCGGTGGAGAAAAGCAGACGGACAAAATGGTAATCATTACGAAGGTGGTAATCATGGCCATGAAAATAGAAAGAAGCGAGTCGGGAGGAGATTTTTTAAAGAGGAGATTTAACAATGACCATGTGAAGGCAGCGGTCTTGGTAAGAATCGGTTACAGGGAGGAGAAACGACCACCGGTCATATCTTATAAATCTGGAAAGAGGACATATCGGTCAAACTATCCACAGCAGTTCAAGGTATGCTATAATTGTGGAAAGGAAGGACATATCGCTTTCGAGATTATGCTGATAGCGAAACCTAGTTCGTGAGGACGGTGACTCAAAAGATCATCCCAGAAAAGTCAAAGTCAGCGATTAAAGGAAGGCGTTTGTTGTGATTGGTCATAATGCGAGAACCCAAACGAGGTGATCATGGGTAAGTTTATTTATAAATTCTTGCGAAGTTTATACCTTACTTGATCACGGTCTTTACCCATTCATTTATCTCTCTCTGCGTGTGCTCAGCGTTTAAACTTGACTCAGGAGAAATTAGACTTTGACCTATCTGTGGAAACTCAGTTGGGAGAAACTTTCATCACATCCTTTTGTTTATAAATCTTGTTTGATTCAAGTTGGCACCATTACCTTTTTGTTGACCTTATCTCTTTAAAGATACTTGCTTTTGATGTGATTTTAGGGATTGATTGGTTAACTACTCATCATGCCAAAATTGATTGTTTTCGTAAGGTTGTTAGTTTTCATATTCCTAACCAACTGTTATGCAATTCAACAACTAAACCATTAAAATCAATCATTGTCATATCTAACCATAAAGCTATTCGTTTATTGAAAAGCGGATGTCAAGCTTTCTTAGCCCATGTTATGGATTTGAATAAAGACACGTCAAATTTGAATAATATTCTGTTGTTATTGACTTTCCGACGTATTTCTCGAAGAACTACAGTACACCCCGAACATGAAGTTAAATTCTTTATTGATCTTGAACACGGTACAAAGCCCATTTCTAAAACCCCATATCGAATGGCTCTATTGAACCCGGAGTTAAAGGTCCAACTACGGAATTGTTGGACATCGGTTTCGATAAATCAAGTACATCTCCTTGGGGTGCTCTGTTTTATTTGTAAAGAAGAAAAGGCGGGAGTATGCGACTTTGTATTGACTATCGGGAATTGAACCATGTCACCATCAAGAATAGGTATCCTCTACCTCGTATTGATGACTTGTTTGACCCGATTGCAAAGGGGCACAATTCTTTTAAAAATCGATCTTCGATTCGGATATCATCGGTGAAGATTAGAGGCGAGGATATTCAAAGGCGCCTTTAGAACTTCGGTATGGGCATTATGAATTCTTAGTCATGTCTTTCCGGATTGACTAATGCTCTTGTGGCTTTCATGGATATGATGAACCGAGTATTCAAGGAATATTTGGATCGATTCGTTGTTGTCTTTATTGATGACATCCTTATATATTCCAAAAGTCGTGAAGATCATGAGCACCATTTTGAATTTGGTACTCGAAGGCTTCGTGAAAACAAACTATATGCCAAATTGAAGAAATGCGAGTTACGGCGAGGAAGTAGCATTCCTGGGGCGCGTGGTGTCGAAACATGGAGTATCTGTTGATCCGTGAAGATTGAAGCAATCAAAGTTAGAAGCAGCAGAAGTCGGTGGTGAAATCACGTAGCTTTTGGGCTTATTGGTTATTATCGGAGATTCGTGGAAGGGTTTTCTCAATTGCTACTCCATTAACTCGGCTAACTTTCGGAAGGATACAAAATTCGTTTATAGCGAAGAATGCGAGAAGAGTTTCAAGAGCTAAGAGGAGACTTATTTAGCACTGTTACAACAATACCATCGGTTCGGATGGATTTGTTATCTACAAATGATGCTTGAGCGAAAGGGTTAGGATGTGTTTTTCATGCAACGGGAAAGTCATAGCTTTATGCCTCATGACAACTTAAAGAGTATGAGAGGAATTATCCTACTCGTGATCTAGAGTTAGCGTGCCCGATCGTTTACGCTTAAAGATATGGAGGCCTTATCTATATGGGGAGAAAGTGGAGATATATTCGAGACCATAAAAGCCTTAAATATTTCTTCACTCGAAAAAAAGAACTCAACATGTCTGGCGGTGACGTTGGCTCGAGCTATTGAAAGACTACGACCACACTATTCAATACCATCACTGGAAAAGCGAGCGTGGTGGTGTTGTGCGTTGAGTAGAAGATCGTATCTTTGGGCTGAGAGGCGCCCCAAAATTAGGTATACATCACCCATCTTGGGTGCGCCACTTACGTAGTGCAGAATTTAAATACAACTTACTTAACATAAGCTGTGGGTGTGCAATACGACATAAAGCGTGAGTTTAAATACAAATATAAATCTACTAGATATTATACAAACTCTCGAAAGGAGTCCTCATTACAATTATTATCACCTTATTTCGCGAGAATAGTGAGGACTACTAATGTTATCTTCGGGACCATCACTCGTTTCCCAGACTCGTCCCGGCTATATTCTCATTTCACAAAGAAACGGTGAAAGAAAGGGTGAGCTCAACTAGCCCAAGAAGAAATATTATGCGAGAATAAATTATCAATAGTCTTCAACAATGTTAAAGCGATAAAATCTGATAGATAACCGGTTTAAGCGCAGTGAGAATATCTGATCCATTAAAAAGTCAAGTAGAAAATAAAGTCTACTATCTTTTAGGTTTTAAAGGTTTTCATCTTTGTTATAGTGAGACTCGACTTTAATAAATATTCACATCATCGAATCACCCCCTGCGCTACGGCCGAGGATATTCTTTAGTATCACGACCACAATTATTCATGCACTACGGGCGAGAATATTTGTGTATTCATTAATGGTCATGATCGTGCCAACAATCGTCCATCAATGCACTACTGACCTTTGAGGATTTTTACCACATCATTTGTAACATTACGGTCATGATTACACCGAATAGTCTGCAGTCATAATCATACCAAGTCCATCTATGCACTACTGAGGCCACAGATGATTTTAAAAAAATATAAACATGAGGATGATGACAATGATATAAGAATTGATAAAACAAGTTCAAAAATTATTTTATCCGGGAATTATTAACGTCCAAATTAGTAAAATTTAAGAATGATCGGAAGAATATTTCCGTGAAAAGATCTTTGGATGAAACATGAAATATCGAGGATATTCTACTAATTTCATGGAGTATAGAAGTCAAAGTTTTAACATTTGGGTATAATAAAGAATGGAATAACAAAAGAAATCACCATGCATGCGGTACTTGCGCATGACAAAGTTATTCAAGAATAATAATAACGGAACCGGTGGTGAAATTCACAATGCAAGCGAGGATGTTCAACAGAATAATAAAGATGGAACCGGATCCGATTGTAAAAACACGAGATAGGATATTCAGCCAGAATGATAAAGGCGAGAACCGGTCGGTGTAAAACACATGCAGACATGATGTTCCAACGAGAATAATAATAAAAGCGGAACCGGTCGAGGTGTAAAACACGTAAACGAGGATGTTCCAAGAATAATAATAAAAAGCGGAACCGAATTAGGTGTAAAAAACACAGATGCGAGGATGTTCCAATGAATAATAAAAAGAATGTCACCAAGTATAGGGTAAGCAGCGTATCTGAGGTTATTCCAGCGAATAATAAGCGATGGAATAACAACAGTTCTCTTCATGAATAAGAAAGAATAACACCCTTTACATTTGGTAGGAGATTGAATCTTGCTGGCGTTGTAGTAACAAAATACTCTTCTTCTTTCTCTCTTATTCTCTCTATACTTTCTCTCTATAGCTTGAATGAATTAAGTGAAAAATAATGAAGCCCTAGGCCTCTATTTATAGAAGATTTCTAGCTTAGCTTTTCTTAGTGTGAAAAGGCGAGTGGCAGCGACTAATGATGTGAAAAAAAGAAAAGTGGTTTTGGCCTTTTGTAATGTGTAATGTGAAGCGACAAGTGGTTCGACGTGCGGTAAAGGTAATTACTATTAATGAAGGTAAATACTATTGGCGAAGGTAAATACTATTCACAAGGGGGTAAATATTATATGGTGAAGGTAATTCTTATTGACGAAGGTAAATACTATTATTCACAAGGGTAATTACTATTGTGAAGGTAATTACTATTGACGAAGGTAAATACTATTGATGAAGAGACTCTTAGATGATGACATATAGGCCCCCATAAAATAATCAAACTTACCACAAATCATTTTTTTTCATCAACACATATTTAATCTTTCAACAATTATTAATCATTTATAACTTGTCGTCTCAATTATTGATTTAATCTTATAACATATTATACGGATGATCTTGTGACAATAATTGAATCAATAATATAAGAGATATGATGCGGCCAATTCATGTGATAATTGAAAGCATAGGTGGTGACTTCTCACGTAAGCATCGATAATCAATACTGTAGTGTCTTCTTATGCCGACAGCGTATTCTTGTACTTTAACCGGGTAGTTCAAGCGGTTTTAGCGGTAACACCTCCGTAGTTATTTTTATAAAATATTTTTGTCGTTTTCTCGATCAAACAATAATTACATTAATGGGGTCCACCGATAATTGAGCCATTATACGAATATTCCCTAACAAAAGAATATTCCCAGACCAAACGAATATTTTATAACAACTTGCATACTTTGCAAAATTTATAAATATTACCACAACTATAACATTATATCAAATTTATTCCATAATATTCAAAAATAATATTTATAGAAAAATTCATCTTTATTTATAAAATTTGGGGTCTTACAACCTCCCTTCTTATGAAATTTTGCCCTCGAAATTAGAGAGTGCAATGCACACGGTATGTCGAAGAGGTAAGGATACCTTGATTTCATTTGATTCTAACTCCCAAGTCATTTCCTCAACATCGTGGTTCCTCCACAAAACTTTGACTTGAGGTATAACCTTGGAAGCGTAGAATATGTTCCTTCTTATCAAAATTTGAAGCAGGAACCTCTTCATACGTCAAATCTTCCGCTATTTCGTCAGGTTCTAACTCGATAATATGGTTGGGTCTTTCACATATTTACGTAACATAGATATGTGAAAAGCGTTATGAACACTGAGACATATTTGGCTGAAAGCGAGTCTATAGGCCACGATTCCTACTCGATCGAGGATTAAAATGGGCCAGATGAATCGAGGATTAAGTTTTCCTCTCTTTCCAAATCTTGTAACTCCTTTCCATGGAGCGACTCTTAACAACACGTGATCTCTATATCGAATTCCACGTCCTTTCGATGAAGATCAACATAACTCTTTTATCGATTTTGTGAGGTTTTTATCGTTGTCGGATTGTTTGAATCTTTTAAAGTAGTCATACGTATCAACTCGGTCCCAACAACGTTGCTTCACCCACCTCATCCCAAAGATCTTGGAGAGCGACACTTTCTTCCATACAACGCTTGAATGGAGCCATGCAATACTTGCTTGATAAGCTGTTGTTGTAGGAAAACTCCACCGATGGTAAGAACTTGTCCCAACTCCTTGAAATCAAGGACACGAGTCTTAATAGATCTTCAAGAGTTTGAATAGTCTCTCCATTGTCCGTCAAATGTCGAGGATGATATACAAAAGCTAAATCGTGAAGTCTGTGCCCGTAGCTTTTTGCAAACTAACCCAAAATCGTAAAGTGAATCTTGGGTCTCGATCGGAAACTATGGATACTGGGCATACCATGCGATCTTACAATCTCGTTTATATATACATCTGACAAGGCGTTCAAGTGTATAAGTTTCTCGTATCGGTAAGAAATGAAAGAGACCCAAATCGCATCAATGCCGAGAAACCTTAGGAAGGCCGTGCTTGAAATCTATGGTAATGTGCTCCCACTTCCATTACGGAATTTCAAGTGGTTGCAATGGACCTTTTGGTACTTGATGCTCGCTTTAACTTCGTTGACAAGTTAGACACCTTGAGATAAAGTATTATCTCTCTTCGTATTGCTGCCCACCAAAATGTATAGCGAATATCGTGATACATTTTGGTACTCCCGAGATGGATTGCAAATGGTGTGTTGTCGCCTCCATCATGATATTATACTTTAAATCAAGGTCGTTAGGAACACAAAAGTCCGGAGTTGACTCAAGTATTCCTTCTTCATCGATTCTTGCTTCCTAAGATAGCACCTTTTTCAGACTTTCTTCCTCATACGCATCGAACTCCGAGTGCGCAGCTTGAAGCAACTTTAACTTTATCGATTAAAGTCGGTTCTACTCGTATACTCGTTATCATCACATGCGTCCTCGGAGTCTTTAACTCTATCTCCATCCTTTGCAAGTCACACAAAATGGGCCTTTCGTTGACAATATCGCTTTTCGTACTTGATATGATTTTCTACTCAACGCGTCACTACCACGTTCAACTTTTCCAAGATGGTATTGGATGGTATGATCATAATCTTTTCAGCAGTTCAAGCCAGCGTCGTTGTCGCATGTTGAGTTCCTTTTGAGTGAAGAAATATTTGAGGCTTTTATGATCCGTAAAGATCTCCACTTTCTCCCCATACAAGTAATGCCTCCAAATTTTAAGTGCAGAAGATAATTTTGCTTGACTCTAGATCATGAGTAGGATAATTCCTCTCATATTCTTTGAGTTGTCGCGAGGCATAGGCTATAACTTTTCCATGTTGCATAAGAACACATCCCAACCCTTTGCAGAAGCATCATCTGTAGATGACAAATCCCTCAAGCCGGATGGTATTGTCAAAGCAGTCTTTGAAATAAGTCTCCTCTTGAGTTCTTGAAAACTCTTTCACATTCTTTCGCTCCAATAGAACTTTGTATCTTTACGAGTCAAATTTGAGTCGATGGAGTAGCGATTCGAGAAAATCCTTCCACGAATCTCAGATAATAACCAATTTAAGCAGAAAGCTACGACTTTGATCAGCGATTTAGGTTGTTCCGGCTTTGAATAGCTTGATCTTTCTTTGGGTCAGCAGATATTCCATGACTTGATACCACGTGCCCAAGGAATGCTACTTCTTCTTGACGAACTCGCATTTCTTCAACTTGGCATAAAGCTTATATTCACGAAGCTTTTGGAGTGTCGACCTCAAGTGTTGCTCATGATCTTGGCGGCTTTTGGAATAAATAAGGATGTCATCGATAAAGGCGACCACAAAGTGATCTAAATATTCTTGAATACTCGGTTCATCATATCCATGAAGGCGGAGGAGCATTAGTCGATCAAAGGACATGACTAGAATTCATAATGCCCGTATGAGGAGTTAAGTCGTCTTTGGAATGTCGGTGGTTCTAATCTTGATTGGTGATATCGGAGCGAAGATCGATCTTTGAAAAGAATTTGGCTCCTTACGGTGGTCGAAACAGGTCATCAATACGTGGCAATGGATACCTATTTTGATGGTGACATGATTGACTCCGATAATCAATACAAAGTCGCATACTCCCATCTTTCTTCTTCACGAATAGAGCAGGAGCACCCAAGGAGAAGTACTAGGACGAATAAAGCCGATGTCTAACAATTCTGCGAGTTGGGTCTTTAACTCCTAAATTTCAATAGAGCCGTTACATATGGGGCTTTGGAAATAGGTTTTGTCAGGGTTCAAGGTCGATACAAAATTCAATTTCACGCTTTCTGGGGGTAGGCCAGGAAGTTCTTGAGGGAATACGTCGGAAATTTATTAACAATAGAATATCGTTTAAAAGCGGCGTATTTTATTTAAATCGTGACATGAGCTAAGAAAGCTTGACATCAGTTTTTCAATAAGCGAATAGCTTTATGGCTTGAGATAGTGATTGATTTTAATGGTTTGGTCGTTTGAATTAGCATAATAGGTTGATTAGGAATATGAAAGCTAACAACTTACGAAAACAATCAATTTTGCATGATAAGTAGTTAACAATCAATCCCTAGAATCACGTCAAATGCAAGTATTTTTAATGAAATAAGATCGGCGGTAATGTTAGGGTGCCGATTTGAACCAAACAAGACTTATAAGCAATGGATGTAATGAAGGTTTCTCCAGCGGAGTTTCCATGAGATAAGTCGAAAGTCTAATTTCTCCGAGTCAAATTTAATCGATGGAAGCAAGTAGGAGAAATAAAAGAATGGGTAGAACCGGTATCAAATAAAGTATAGACTTCATTAGAGTTTATGATAAGCTTACGGTGATGACCTCATTCGGTTCCTTGCTCTTTGGGAGAGTCATGACAAACCTTTCTCCACTCAGACTTCTGGGGTTTGAATTTTACGGGATGGCCTTTGGTGCCTCCATCTTCCGAATTTGTCTTGATGGCGATAAAATCGAGCTAAGTGACCTTCTCTTCAACAATTATAACATGCTTTTGGACTGACATGGCGCAATTTGAATGATGTGTCCCTCTCCTCCGCATTTGAAGCATATGATAGGTGGTCTTTCTCCTTCCTTAACAATGGGTCTTTGGTCTTGGCGTCTTTCCACCATTGTTGAATCTCCGTTTCTTGAAATGTCCATTCTTATTGTTTTATACTCGATTACCACAAAGTGGTTACCATATCGGCCTATTGATTCCCTCCATTGCTTGTTGTCACCGCCGATGACTACTCATTTGGTATTATAATTTTTTTTTGCATTTCTCTTTTAGTTGTGTTGACTCATTATCGCGTTCCACTAAGCGAGCCCTATTTACAACATCCGAATACAAACACGGTTTATGAGAAATAAGATGTTGGCGTATCTCGACTTCAAACCTCTTAAAACATTCGCGTCATTCTCTCTTCATTATCCACCAAGTGGGGCCTTGAACCGTGATAACTCCGCAATTTTGCCTCGTATTATTGCGACACGGTCATATTGTTTTGTTCAACTTGATAAATTCCACCTCCTTCATTATGGCGAATACTTTCGAGGAAAGTATTTGTCGTTGAAACGACTCTGGAACTTCTCCCAAGATATCTTGATCTGACGGAGTTGAGTACGTTTTATCGATTCCCACCGAGTAATCCGCCTCTCAAAGCGCAATATAAAAGCGGTGAAAGGAACCTTTTGCTCCTCGGAGCATCCCAAGACATCAAATATCTTGGTAATCTGCTTTATCCATGCTTAGCGAAGTGGTTTTGCTCTCCCTTAAACTCCGGTGGTCCCGGCTCTTTGAATTGTTTAGCGGTGGCGCTGAGGAGAGTTTTCAATGTTTCCACCTACGTTTTGGGCAGAATCGTTCTACTTTCTTTCATTGCATAAATTGCATAAAGCCTCACGAACATTTGATCATTCATCATTTAGTCGGTGTTGTTGTTTTTGCATGAGGATTGTCATTAGAAGTACTAATCTTTCGAGGTAAGGGATGTTATTTTCTTCTCAAATGATATTATTTCTTGATATCATTATCTTGAAATATTGGTTGGAACTTTTTATCAAATTTGGAACTTTTTCATGTCAAGGGTTCTTATTCACGAGTTCTTATTCACGAGTTCTATTCATGAGTTCTATTCACGATTCTTATTCACGAGTACTATTCATGAAGCGTGAAGATGTTTTTGTGGAATTTCTATCTTTTGGTGTCGGAGTTCTTATTCACGATATCTGATCTTATTCACGTATCTGTGCTTTATTCAATAGAAAAATGAAATTTCTTCTTTTGTCCAAAATATCTATTGCGGATACTAGCTTTGATTGTATCCATGTTTTGATCATTCTTGAATTTTACACCACTATGATTATTTTTGAGGTATTTTTTTTGAACATGGATAAAACAAAGTACGAATCCTTAATCCTTAATCCTTGTCATTTTGTTTCACTGGATTCGTTTCTTTAAAAATATTTTTCATCATCCTCAGTCTTAAATGATGATATTATTGAATATCTTTGGCTTTGTGGTCAAAGATGAATGATTTCTGAAGAATATCTTTGGTAGTAGTGCAAAGATGAGCAGTGTTTAGATGAACATGACCAGCGGTGATGAATATCTTTGGCACGTAGTGCAAAGATGAATATTTGATTCGGATGTATATTGATTGATGTTCTGGGATAAAAGATGAGCGATGAACTTTTAAATTCATACATAGAAGATAGTAGTTTGCATTCTCTACTTAACTCTTCTAATGAATTATTATTTCATTGCGAATATTGATTTAAAATTTGTTGTCTATTGTATTCTATTAGATTTTCCTGTTGAAGACTAACGGTAATTTATTGTATATTATCTTAGTCATAATATTCTTTCTTCTTGGGCTAGTTGAGGCTCATCATTTTCCCTTTTTGTTCCATTTTTCTTCTCTCGGAGGCGAGAATATAGCGAGTATGAATTGGGTATGGAATGAAGGTTTTAGAAAGAATTGTTTAGTAGTCCTCACCATTTTGTAAAATAATATATCAATAAATGTGATGAGGATTTATTTGAGTATAGATATTATAGAAGATAATATTTGTATTCAAACTCACAGCTTTCTTGTTGTAATAATAAAGTTGTAGTTGTTTACGTACCGTGTATTGACAACTCGAATGGGTGATGTATACCTATTTTGGGGCGTCACATGTTTAACATGTTTTAAACATTTATTGCAACAAAATACTCTTCCTCCTCCTCATATACTCATATATCCCACATTCGTTGTAAAAATATCACCATTATTATATTATTAAAATATAATAATATATTTAAAAGAATTATTTTATCGAGAAAAAGATAAAATTTTAATTTTCAACAATTGTCACATTAAAATTTTTTCTCTATCTATATCCACATAAAATCAATATTTTCCTCATCATATGAATCAATAATTAATTATTCACAAATAATATTACGAGAATCACAATATTGACATGACGAGGCGGTTCAGAGGAAAGGGGCTTTCCAATAAAAATTTCTTCTTCTTCTTGGCGCAATTAGGTGAACAAACCTCTCCTTAGAGCGAGAACTTTCTAGACATTGCCAATAATGTTATCTAATAATATTATTCGGATAATATGAATTATTGCTTCGATAATAAAAAAATATTGTGTAATGACAATTATTGAAACAATGACAATATAAAATATCAACGCAACAATTATTAACTCAATAAAATCTTTGAGCGAATAAATTAATTCTCGTAACCATTATTGAGTAGTGCCTTCTTACGTAAGAATCAACAATTGGTGCAATCTGGCGCGTCTTCTTGTGTTTTATCCACGGGTATTTTAACGATAATCTTGAATAACAACTCTGGCAGATTATTTTAAACCACTTATATTTGTCGTTTTCTTCATCCAATCGCTTTTCGTTATGGGGCCCCTGCATTGAATCGCTGCATGGTCGATACGAATATTCCCCGACGATGCGAATATTCCACGACCAAACGAATATTCCGGACAACAATGAATATTTTATAACCACTTGCTTATTTTGAAATATTTGCGTATTTTACCCCTAACTATCCACATTAATCTCATCAACCCTTACTATTTCAAAATAATAAATAGAGAAAATTAAATTTCATTAATAATAAGTTGGGGTCTTACAACCTCCCTCTTATGAAATTTCGTCCTCGAAATTGGCGTCACGTGCACAGTGTTTGAAAAGGTGAGGATACCTTGCTTTCATTTTCGTTTCCAATTCCCGGTCATTTCCTCTATAGCATGATTCCTCCACAAAACTTTAACTTGTGGTATGACCTTTCTTGGCGTGGGACATGCTCCTTCCTATCCAAGATCTTGTGGGTACCTCCTGCATCGTTAAGTCTTGGCTATTTCGTCCGGTTCTAATTTATAAGCGTGGTTGGTCTTTCACATATTTACTGAAATACGGATATATGAAACACATTATGAACACGAGACATACTTGGAGGTAATGCATGAGTCTATAGGCTACATTTCCTACTCGGTCGAGAATTTGAAATGGACCGATAAATCGTGGATTGAGCTTTCCTCTCTTCCCAAATCTTGTAACTCCCTTCCATGGAGCAACTTCATGATATCATGATCCCCTACACTAAATTCCACGTCCTTTCGATGAAGATCGCATAACTCTTTTGTCGATCTTGTCTGGTTTGTATCGTTGTCGAATCATTTGGATCTTTTTCATAGTCATACGTACTCAACTTTCGGGTCCCAACAAGTGTTGCTTCACCCACCTCGTCCCAACATCTTTGGAAGCGACACTTTCGTCCATATAATGCTTGAATGGAGCTACACTATACTTGCACGATAATCATTGTTGTTGGAGAATTCCACTGATGGTAAATACTTATCCCAACTGCCCTTGAAGTCAGGACACGAGTCTTAATAAATCTTCAAGAGTTTGAATAGTCCTTTCGATTGTCCGTCTCAGGTTTGAGGATGGTATGCGAAGCGAATCGTAAATCCGTGCCCATAGCTTTTGCAAGCTAACCCAAAATCTTGAAGTGAATCTTGGGTCACGATCGAAACTATGGATCTTGGCATGCCATGCTGACCTCATAATCTCATTCACGTCATCTACTAGCAAGGCGTTCAAGTGAATAAGTCTCCGTGTCGGCAAGAAATGAGCGGAACTTGGTTAATCTATCAACAATAACCCAAATAGCATTGATGCCCTAAGAAACCGTAGGAAGACTAATGTGAAATCCATGGTAATGTGTTCCCACTTCCATTTCGGAATCTCAAGTGGTTCTGATGGACCCTTAGGTACTAGATGCTCACTTTTTACGTTGACAAGTTAAACACATTGAGATAAACTTTGCAATCTCTCTTCATATTGTTCCACCAAAATGTATGTCGAAGATCACGATAAATTTTAGTACTTCCGGGATGGATTGCAAATGGTGTATTATTGTGCCTCCATCGTAATCTTGTACTTCAAATCGTAGTCGTTAGGAACACAAAGTCTAGAGTGGACTCGAAGTATTCCTTCTTCATCAATTCTCGCTTAGGAATAGCTCCTTCTTGTACTTTCTTCTTCATACGCATCATTTCCGAATCGGTGGCTTGAGCAACCTTAACTTTTCTATTAAAGTTGGCTCTGTGAGTATACTTGACATCATCGCTTTTCGTTTCTTGCATATGATCTTCTACTCAACGCGTCACTACCACGTTCACTTTTCGGGATGGTATTGAATAGTGTGGTCGTAGTCTTTCAATAGCTCGAGCCAGCGTCATTTGCCAGCGTGTTGAGTTCTTTTGAGTGAAGAAATATTTAAGGCTTTTATGGTGCGAATATATCTCCACTTTCTCCCCATATAGATAGTGCCTCTATATCTTTAAGCAGCGAAACGATTAACATGACTCTAGATCATGAGTAGGATAATTCCTCTCATACTTTTTAAGTTATCGCGAGGCATAGGCTATGACTTTCCCACGTTGCATGAGAACACATCTAACCCTTTGCACGAAGCATCATTTGTAGATAACAAATCCATCGAACCGGATGGTATTGTTAGAGCAGTCTTGAAATAAGTCTCCTCTTAAGCTCTTGGAAACTCTTCTCGCATTCTTCGCTCCAAAGCAAATTTTGTATCCTTCGAGTTAAATTTGAGTTAATGGAGTAGCGATTAGAAAACCTTCCACGAATCTCGATAATAACCAATTTAAGCCCAAAAAGCTACGTCTTGATCCGGAAGCTTGGTTGCTCCAACTTTGTATTGCTTCAATCTTCGTCGGATCCACGGATACTCCATGTTTTGACACTGGCGTGCCCAAGAAATGCTACTTCCTCGAGCCGAACTCGCATTTCTTCAATTTGGCATATAGTTGGTTTTCACGAAGCCTTTGGAGTACCGACTTCAAATGGTGCTCATGATCTTCACGACTTTTGGAATATATAAGGATGTCATCAATAAAACAACAACGAACTAATCCAAATATTCCTTGAATACTCGGTTCATCATATCCATGAAAGCGCGAGGAGCATTAGTCGAGTCAAAAGACATGACTAAGAATTCATAATGCCCGTACCAAGTTCTAAAGGCGGTCTTTGGAATATCCTCGATTCTAATCTTGGTGATGATATCGAGCGAAGATCGATTTTGAAAAGAATTGTGCCCCTTACAGGTTGGTCAAACAAGTCATCAATACGAGGTAGAGGATACCTATTCTTGATGGTGACATGGTTCAATTCGATAGTCAATCAAAGTCGCATACTCCGTCTTTCTTCTTCTACAAATAAAAGCAGAGCACCCCGAGGAGATGTACTGGGGCCGAATGAAACCAGATGTCCAACAATTCACGTAGTTGGACCTTTAACTCTGAAGTTCAATAGGAGCCATTCGATATGGGGTTTTAGAAATGGGCTTTGTATGCGGGTTCAAGATCAATAAAAATTCAACTTCACGTTACGGGGGTAGGTAGGAAGTTCTTGAAATCGTCGGAAAGTCGATAACAACATGAATATTATTCAAATTTGGCGTGTCTTTATTCAAATCCATAACATGGGCTAAGAAAGCTTGACATCCGTTTTTCAATAAGCGAATAGCTTTATGATTAGATATGGCGGTGATTGATTTTAATGGTTTAGTTGCTTGAATTAAATGCAACGGGTTGGTTAGGAATATGAAAACTAACAACCTTACGAAAACAATCAATTTTGGCATGATGAGTAGTTAACCAATCAATCCCTAAAATCATATCAAAAGCAAGTATCTTTAAAGAGATAAGGTGAGCGGTAAGGTGATGGTGCCAACTTGAATCAAACAAGATTTATAAGCAGTGGATGTGATGAAAGTTTCTCTAGCGGAGTTTCCACGAGATAGGTCAAAGTCTAATTTTTCCGGAGTCAAGTTTAAGCGTTGAGCACATGCGGAGAGATAAATGAATGGGTAGCACCGGTATCAAGTAAGGTATAAACTTCGCAAGAATTTATAAATAGCTTACCCGTGATCACCTCGTTTTGGGTTCTCGCATTTTGACCCGATCCACAACAAACGCTTCTTCCGGAATCGTTGACTTTGACTTTTACGAGACGATCTTTAGAGTCAAATCCCCATTGAACTAGGTTTATTCTGCGTCTGATCTCGAGCGATATGTCCTTCCTTTCCACAATTATAGCATACCTTGAACTATTGTGGGCGGTTTGGTGATATGTCCTCTTTTCCGCATTTAGTAGATATATAATGGGGTGGTCGTTCTCCTCCCTTAGAACCGGTTATTCTTAAGACCTTTGTCGTCTTCACATGGTCGTTGTTAAATCTCCTCTTTTAAAATCTCTCTCGACTCGCTTCTTCTATTTTCATGGCCATGATTACCACCGAGTGGTTACCATTTTTGTCCGTCATTTCTTTCTCATTTGGTTATCATTATTACATTGTTGCTATCTGCGTATGCGATCCTGGTTATAGTCCCTTGGTTGAATATACTCGTTATCTCGCTCTAACAATTGAGCCACATTAACAACACATCGAATAGAGAAAATTTATGAGAAATGAGATATTGTCAGTATCTGGGTTTCAAACCTCTCGAAACATCGCGTCATCACGTTCCTCATTCTCCACCAAATGAGGTGCAAACTGGATAACTCTGCAAACTTTGCCTCGTCTTTGAGACACCGTCGTATTGTTTTGTTCAATCGATGAACTCCACTTCCCGTATATAGACGAACACTTTCGAGGAAAGTATTTGTCATTAAATAATTCCAAAGCGTCTCCCGAGACATCTTGAGTGCGGTGGATGGATGGAGTGCGCTTTCACAGACTCCACCCGGTGATGCACTTCGCCACGGAACATAAAGGTGGCGAATGGAACCTTCTGTTCCTCGTGCATCCCAAGACATCGAATATCTTGGTAATTTGCTTGACCCATGTTTTCGCCGTGATCGGATCTGGCTTTCCCTTAAATTACGGTGGTCCCGACTCTTTGAAGCGCTTGGTTGTGACAACCAGTAATTCTGCTATCATTTCTCTCGTATTTTGAACACGAGTCTCCTCATCGCGATTTTGCATGAGCGCAAAAACTTCTAAACATCCCTCGTTCATCATCTCGCGAGTGGTGTTGTTCGCGGGAGGAACATTGCCGACTGTTACACGTTCTCCTCGTTGGAAAGTACAGGCGTCTCCACGGTCTCATTTCCATTGTTAATATTCTCGATCGACATTCTCAAATCATCATAAAACAAAGGGTTAATTAAGGAAATCAATATATCACATAATATCCTTATATCTTGACCAACTAAAAAATAAGCTTAGGTAGGACACCTTTAGCGAAGGATTTACTCGTCTCTCCCTCCTAGTTCTATTCCCCGATCTCCTTGGAGATCATATCCTAAGCTACGATACCAAGCTGTGGCGCCCCCAAAATAGGTATACATCACCCAATACGAGTTGTCAATACGTAGTGTGGAAAAAAACTACAACTTTATTATTACAACAGGTAAAGCGCGTGAGTTTAAATACAAATATTATCTTACAGACAATATCTATACTCAAATAAATCCTCATCACATTTATTGATACATTATTTTACAAAAATGGTGAGGACTACTAAACAACTCTCTCTAGAACCTTCATTCCATACCCAGAGCTGCATACTTCTTTTTATATTCTCGCCTCACGAGAAAAATAGAACAAAAAGGAAAAGGGTGAGCTCAACTAGCCCGGTAAAGAATATTATGACTAAGATAATATACAACAAATTATCGTTAGTCTTTGAGGGGAAAAATCTAATAGAATACTGATAGACAACAAATTTTAAATCAATATTCGCAGTGAAAATAATAATTCATTAGAAGAGTTAAGTAGAGAATGCAAACTACTATCTTACATGTATGAATTTAAAAGTTCATCGTCATCTTTTATCCTGTAACATCAATCAATATACATGGAATCAAATATTCATCTTTGCACTCTGAGCCAAAGATATTCATCGATTAAGTCGTGTTCATCTAAACACTGTTCATCTTTGCACTACTGACCAAAGATATTCTTGAAATCATTCATCTTTTTTACAGCCAAAGATATTCAATAATATCATCATTTAAGGCGAGGATGATGAAAAATATTTTTAAAAAAGCGAATCCGGTGAAACAAAATGACAAGGATTAAGGATTAAGGATTCGTACTTTGTTTTATCCATGTCCAAAAATACCTCAAAAAAATAATCACGGTGGTGTAAAATTCAAGAATGATCAAAACATGGATACAATCAAAAGCTAGTATCCGAATAGATATTTTGGACAAAGAGAAGAAATTTTATTTTTGGTGAATAGTGCCAGTATCGTGAATAGTGTCAGTATCGTGAATAGTGCCAGATATCGTGAATAGTCTAATCAGTATCGTGAATAGTAACTCAACACCAAAAGATAGAAATTCCACTAAAAAAAATCTTCACGCTTAATGAATAGTACTCGTGAATAGTAACTCGTGAATAGTAACTCATGAATAGTAACCCCGACATGAAAAAGTTCCAAATTTGATAAAAAGTTCCAACCAATATTTCAGCATAATGATATTGAAGAAATAATATCATTTGAGAAGAAAATAACATCCCTTACCTCGAAAGATTAGTACTTCTAGCTGGAATACCGGGTATAGTGCTGAAAGGAACTTGCACCGTCTAATAATACTCAAAGTATACTCAAAATACTCACAAGAATACGCTCGATAATATAGAGAAAAAACTTCAGTTTCTGGTGTGATTTTCAATTCTAACCTAAGCACCCTATTTATAGGAAAATGCTTAGAACACCAAAGCGAGAAAATTTAATATAATATTAATATATATATTAAGATTTCTCCCACCTTCCTAGATCTGATCTCAGCTCATTATGCACATGTTGTAGCCCACAAAACAAACAAAAAAACGTATTTATTATTTAAAATATTTTAAACTTCCAAAAATCAATTATTTGAGCTTTGAACTTCAATAATTCATAATAAATAGCCCTTCTATCAGAAAAATTGAATCTCATGAGTTTTTATAGGAAATTCAATTCTCTACAACTTTGCGAAAGAAAGTTTTCCAAATTCCAAGCAGAAATTGACTTGAAATATACAAGCAGGGATTTTACAAAGTTATAATCAAATTTCGGTTAATAAATGGGGTCCATCGACATGTTTAACATGTTTTAAACATTTATTGCAACAAAAATACTCTTCCTCCTCGTATACTCATATATCCCACATTCGTTGTAAAAATATCACCATTATTATATTATTAAAATATAATAATATATTTAAAAGAATTATTTTATCGAGAAAAAGATAAAATTTCAATTTTCAACAATTGTCACATTAAAATTTTTCTCCATCTATATCCACATAAAATCAATATTTTCCTCATCATATGAATCAATAATTAATTATTCACAAATAATATTACTGAATCACAATATCGACAACAGCGCGGTTCAGGAAAGAGGGGCTTTCAATAAGAATTTCTTCTTCTTGGTGGCGGCAATTAGGTGACCAAACCTCTCCTTAAGCAGAACTTTCTAGACATTGCCAATAATGTTATCTAATAATATTATTAGGATAATATGAATTATTGCTTCGATAATAAAAAAATCTTGTGTAATGACAATTATTGAAACAATGACAATATAAAATATCAACGCGACAATTATTAACTCAATAAAATCTTTGAGCGATAATTATCGTAACCATTATTGAGTAGTGCCTTCTTACGTAAGAATCAACAATTGGTGCAATGTCGTGGTAATCTTCTTGTTTTAACCACCGGGTATTTTAACGGTATTAATGATTAACTGTAATAACTACTTATATTTGTTATTTTTAAACCACTTATATTTTGTCGTTTTCTTCATCCAATCGCTTTTCCGTTATGGGGCCCACACATGAATTTGGGCTGCGCAAATACGAATATTCCCAAGCGGTGCGAATATTCCACGACAAACGAATATTCCCCGAACAACAATGAATATTTTATAACCACTTGCTTATTTTGAAATATTTGCGTATTTTACCCCTAACTATCCACATTAATCTCATCAACCCTTACTATTTCAAAATAATAAATAGAAAATTAAATTTCATTAATAATAAGTTGGGGTCTTAGAAGCGAAGACAAAGTCAAAGGGAGCTTGACCAAAGTTCGGTGGCCAAGTGCGTAGCTTTTCGGGCTTATTTGGTTATTATCGGAGATTCGTGGAAGGATTTTCTCAAATCGCTACTCCAGATTAACTTTCGGTTGACACGGAAGATACAAAATTTGTATGGAGTGAGGAATGCGAGAAGAGTTTCCAAGAGCTCAAGAGGAGACTCATTTTCGCACTGATACAGCAATACCATAAATACGGATGGATTTGTTATATCTGTGATGCTTGAGGCAAAGGGTTAGGATGCGTTCTCATGCAACATGAGAAAGTCATAGCCTATGCCTCACGACAACTCAAAGAATATGAGAGGAATTATCCTACTCATGATCTAGAGTTGGCAGCAGTCGTATTCGCATTGAAAATTTGGAGACACTACTTGTATGGGGAGAAAGTAGAGATTTATACTGACCATAAAAGCCTCAAATATTTATTCACCCAAAAAGAACTCAACATGCGGCAATGACGTTGGCTTAAACTATTGAAAGATTACGATCACACTATTCAATATCATCCTGGAAAAGCGAACGTAGTAGCTGACGCATTGAGTAGAAGATCATATGCGAGTAGAGTGCGATATTGTTAATGCAATGGCCCATTCTGTATGACTTGCAAAGGATGGAGGTAGAATAAAAGACTCCAGGTACCCACATGATGATGGTGAATATACGAGTAGAACCGACTTTAATCGATAAAGTTAAAGCTGCTCAAGCTACGGACTGGAGCTGATACGTATGAAGAAGAAAATGCAAGAAGGAGCTATTCCAGAAGCGAGAATCGATGAAGAAGGAATACTTAGATTCAACTCCGGACTTTGTGTTCCTAACGATTACGACTTGAAGCATAGAATCATGATGGAGGCACACACACACACCGTTTGCAATCCATCACAGGAGTACCAAAATGTATCATGATATTCGACATACATTTTGGTGGAACAATATGAAGAGAGAGATCGCGGAGTTTATCTCGAGGTGTTTAACTTGTCAACGTGTAAAGGCGGAGCATCAAGTGCAAATGGGTCCATTACAACCACTTGAGATTCCAAAATGGAAGTGGGAACACATTACTATGGATTTCGTTCTGTGTCTTCCCAAAGTTTCTCAAGGCATAGATGCGATTTGGGTTATTGTTGATAGATTAACCAAGTCCGCCCATTTCTTACCGTCGTGAGACTTATTCCTTGAGCGTCTTGCTCGCATGTACGTGAATGAGATTGTGAGATTGTATGGCATGCCAGTATCCATAGTTTCGGATCGTGACCCAAGATTTACTTCACGATTTTGGGTTAGCTTGCAGAAAGCTATGGGCACGGATTTATAATTTAGTTCGGCATATCATCCTCAAACGGACGGACAATCAGAGAGGACTATTCAAACCCTTGAAGATCTATTAAGACTTTGTGTCCTAGATTTTAAAGAAAGTTGGGATAAGTACTTGCCACTGGTGGACTTCTCCTACAACAACAGTTATCAAGCAAGTATAGGCATGGCTCCATTTGAGGCGTTGTATGGACGAAAGTGTCGTTCTCCAGTATGCTGGGACGAGGTGGGAGAAGCAACATTGTTGGGACCAGAATTAGTACGCATGACTGCAGAAAAGATCCAAATGATTCGATAACGTATACAAAGCGGCACAAGATCGACAAAAAGAGTTATGCATGGATCTTCATCGAAAAGGCGTGGAATTTAATATTGGGGATCATGTATTGTTACGTGTTGCACCGTGGAAGGAGTTACAAGATTTGGGAAGAGAGGAAAGCTCGATCCACGATTTGTTGGTTCATTTGAGATTCTTGACCGAATAGGAAATGTGGCCTATAGACTCACATTACCTCCAAGTATGTCTCGTGTTCATAATATTTTCACGTATCCATGCTTCAGTAAATATGTGAAAGACCCGAACCATATTATTCGTTAGAACCCAGACGAGATAGCAGAAGATTTAACGACACGAAGAAGTACTGTTAAGATCTTGGATAGGAAAGAGCATGTCCTACGCATCAGGGTTATACCACAAGTTAAGGTTTTATGAAGAAACCATGCTTTATTGAAGAAATGACACAGGAGTTGGAATCGAGAAATAAAAGCGAGGTATCCTCACCTTTCGAAACACAGAGTACGTATGTCAATTTCAAGACGAAATTTCATAAGGAGGGAGGTTGTAAGACCCCAACTTATTATAAATAAAATCAATTTCCTCTAATTATATTTGTGAATAATAAGGAATTAATTTGATATAATTCTTTGGTTATGGGTGAAATGTGCAAATTTTGCAAAATATGCAAGATGGTTATAAAATAATCATTGTTGTGGGAATATTCGTTTGGTCGTGGAATATTCTTGTTGCTTGGGAATATTCATACGCATTTTGCCCTAGATCATTAATGGGCCCCATAATGTAGAATAAGCTGTCGGATGAAGAAAGCGACAAGTTTGAATTTTTATAAATAACGGATAGTTATTACTGATTAACAATCTTTGTTGGAATATCCGGTGGTTAAAATACTGATGTCTGGCGTGGATGCACGTGTATTGATGAATTATTGATCCTTACGTAAGAAGGCACTACTCAATAATTGTTACGATAATTCTTTATTCAATATTTTATTTTATTGATTCAATAATTCTTTGCGTTGATATTTTATATTATTGTTGTTTCAATAATTGTCAACTGACAAGATTTTCATTATCATATCAATAATTCATATTATTTGAATAATATTATTAGATAGCATTATTGGCAATGTCTAGAAAGTTCATCAAGGAGAGGTTTGGTCACCTAATCATGGCGTCGATAAGGAGAAATTCTTATTGAAAGCCCCCTCTTCCTAGAGCTACTGGTTGTCATAAATGTGATTACGTAATATTATTTGTGAATAATTAATTATTGATTCATATGATAAGGAAATATTTATTTTATGTGGATATAAATGTTGGATATATTTATTGTGGTTAAAAATGAAGGAGTTAATGTTGAGGTGTTTTATCAATTATTTTTGTCGGAATGAAGGTATTAAAAATTAAACCAAAGGTGTTTTTGAGATATATTGTGTGAGTTATAATTTTTAATCAAACCGTTGGATCGTTATAATTTTTGGATATGTTATACATATATAAGTTGAGTATATGTCCACAAATTTTGAACCGTTAAAAATGAACGTATGATTTGTTATGAATTTTAAGAGGTGACTAATGCAGAAATTAAGTTTATAAATGATTTTGGTGGAAAATTCTAGAATTGAGTGGGCCCCACTTGTGGTTGGTGAAGAATTGTCTTTGAATTTATTTCAAATGTGGTGGGTGGGAATAGTAGCGAGTAAAAGCTATCGGGGTTGCGAGTCAAGTCTGCTAACATTTTCCTATAAATAGAGGCTAAGTTAGAATTGAAAATCACACCGTAAAACAAGTTTTCTCTCTTTCTCTCTCTAGATTATTGAGTGTATTTTGTGAGTATTTAGATACTTTGTGAGTTTTATTATTCATCGGTGCAAGTTTCCTTGACCTTATATACCGATATTCCGATCGGAAATCTTGATATTTTGAGGTAAGGGATGTTATTTTCTTCATATATGATATTATTTCTTCAATATCATTATGTCAAGTATTGATCTGAATTTTTATCAAATTTGGAATTTTTGTGTCGGGGTTAATATTCACGATATCTGGCCTTTATTCACGATACTGACCTTATTCACCAAAAAATAAAATTTTCTTCTTTTGTCCAAGATATCTATTATAGTTTACTATCTTTGATTGTATCCATGTTTTGATCTTTATTTTGAATTACGCTTCAAAATTGGTGTTTATGAAGTATTATTGATCTTGGATAAACTGTTATACTGAATCCCTACTATTTGTCCTTCCGTTTCCTTTGGATTCGTTTTATTTAAAATATTTTCATCATCCTCGGGTCCTAAATGATGATATTACTAAATATCTTTGACTTTGTAGTGCAAAGATAAATGATTAATTGATGAATATCTTTGGCCAGTAGTCAAAAGATGAACATGCGTTGAGATGAACATGACCAATTTGGTGATCTAAATGAATATCTTTGGCTGTAGTGCAAAGATGAATATTTGATTAAAGATGTATATTGATTGTTATTACTGGGAATAAAATATTGATGATGGACTTTTAAATCTTAGAAGATAGTAGAACTCATTTCTACTTGACTCTTCTAATGGATTGTTGTTTCATTGCAGATTGTTGATCTAAAACTTGTTGGCTATTATATTTTATCGATTTTTCCTGTTGAAGACTAACGATAATTTGTTGTATATTATCTTAGTCATAATATTCTTTCTTGGGCTAGTTGAGCTCACCCTTTTTCCTTTTTGTTCTATTTTTCTCGGGAGGTGAGAACATAGCGAGGAACTAGTCGAGAAGCGGAGTGATGGTTCTAGAAAGATGTTTTAGCAGTCCTCACTATTTACGTAAAATAGTATTTGAATAATTATAACGAGGACTTATTTGAGTGTGGATATTGTGCACAGAAGACAATATTTGTATTTAAACTCACATTATGTGTTGTCGTATTTTGCACAACAATTGTATTATTGAAGTTGTAGTTTACTTTATGTACCATGTATTTGACGATTCAGAATGGGTGTTGTATACCTATTTTGGGGGCGTCACAGACTTTTCTTCGTATACTCGTCAATCAGATAAAGAAGAAATAAAATAGTTAGTGAATCTTATTATTAGAATTAGGGCTTGCGTGAGTACTCTATAGGGTATATAACCTTAGTTTTATA
The DNA here is from genome assembly GCA_020205615.1 of Panax quinquefolius. Classification (NCBI taxonomy): domain Eukaryota; kingdom Viridiplantae; phylum Streptophyta; class Magnoliopsida; order Apiales; family Araliaceae; genus Panax; species Panax quinquefolius. The sequence goes on along the minus strand of CM035169.1, from coordinate 15,005,229 downwards.
AAATGAGTTTATCTTTAAAAATTTAATAAAATTTAACTTTGAAGATAAAAAAATCATGCGAAAAATATGAAAGTAGTAAACGTAAATTTTTATTTAATTTGAGGTTGTGTGCACCATTATTATAACATTTTAAAATAAGTATATATTTTTTATTATTAAAATTAGTTAAACTTTAATTGTTAAAAAGTCAATAATAGATATTACCAAATTATATAAAATATACGTTCAAATATTTTTATAGATTTTTTAAATTCGCCCAATTGAATTTATCTAAAAATAGATGTACAATCGTATAGGGTATACTAGTTAGATAACCTCAAGGGTATATCCTTTTCACTCTTAATTATAAAGTTTCTCTAATCATAGTTTTTACTACTTATTACTTCTATTATTTATGTACAGTTGTGCACAACATTAAATTATTCTAAAATAATACTATATCTATCTCTAAAAAATGACTTAATTTGATTTTTTTTAGTTAAAATAATTAATTTTAAAATTTAAAATTAGGCATTTATTTATATTTTTAAACTCACAATAATTGGACATAGTAGAAAATTCGATCTTATGATTATAATTTGTCCTCCTATACTGTAATAACACATATTTTTGTTAATAATTAAATAGTAATTTATTTTATTTTATAAAAGTGTAATTGAATTGGAAAAGGTAAGTTATTTTTTTATTCCTTGTTTCGTTTGAAAAGTTAAATTATTTTAATAGATAATTAAATAATTAATTTAATTAAAATTGAAGAGCTCATTAGTGTTTTGATAACTCCTATATTGTTTCTTATTTATATTTAAATAATGAAATGTGACCATAATCATCTTTTAATTTAATTAGTTGAATTCCCATATAAAATATTTATACGCACTGCAGTTCTTTACAAAAATCAAAATTAATTAATCCGATGCCAGAATTTAGTGAATCCAAAATTTATTTCTTCAATTTTTCGTCCTTTACAATTGTGAGGAAGGAAGAAAAGTTATTTGATGTCATATTCATGTCTTAAATTACTAAAAACCGCAACATCTAGTTTAGAAATTTCGTAACTCATAACTCAGTCATATTAACTCCGAATCTAGTGATTTTTTAGCCTATTTCTTGTATATTTTTTAGAGCTACAAATTTTGTGAAGAGACATGAAGAGATTTTAAATATTTTATAAGACCCTATAAAGTCAAATTCTTTAATGTTGCGTATTGAAGAATGGCGAACAATAAATGTAATATTATTTTATATTTTGATTTTAAGTTTACTTATGAGGGTTTTTAAATTAGAGATTATTTTTAAATAAAATATAGACATAGAATTAGATATATATCATGATAATCGTAAAAATAAGATGAATTTATATAAAGGAATATAATTGGCTTGAATGTAAACGTTAAAATCTGAAAAATCAGAATAGTGGACTGACGTATCAAGAATAATTTGTCATATTAAAATTTTAAAATATTTTAAGTTTTGATACTGGATTTCAAGTTTTGGAGTATTAATAGTGATCTAAGGCGATAATTAAAGGCATCTTAAATGGATTACGAATTAATTTGAAATTATTTGTAAGACCCCGAATTTTATGAAATAAAAGTATTCAATTTTTCTTATAATTACTATTCAGTAAATAGTTAAATTGATAAAAGTTAAAGTTAAGGGTGATATATGAATTTTTTTTTCAAAATACACAAGTGGTTATAAAATATTCATTGTTGTCAGGGAATATTCGTTTGGTCGTGGAATATTCTTTCTGTCGGGGAATATTAAATGCGACAGTAGTAGCCATTTGTGGGCCCCATAATGAATAAGCGCTGGGATGAAGAAAACGACAAAATTAAGTTTTTATAAATAACGGCGTAATCGTTCTGAATTAACATTGTTGAAATACTAAATTGGTTAAAATACGATGTCTGGCGTGTGTTTAATAATAATGATTACCGCGCTTTTTACACGTATTTTTGAATTATTGATCCTTACATGTAAGAAGGCACTACTCAATAATTGTTACGGTAATTTACATTCAATATTTTATTTTATTGATTCAATAATTGTTGCGTTGATATTTTATATTATTGTTGTTTTAATAATTATCTTTGCACAATATTTTTCATTATCGGATCAATAATTCATATTATTTGAATAATATTATTAGATAACATTATTGGCAATGTCTAGAAAGTTACATCAAGGAGAGGTTTGGTCACCTAATTGGCGCTTGATGAGGAGAAATTCTTATTGGAAAGCCCCTCTTCAGGAACGGCTGGTTATCATAATTGTGATTACGTAATATTATTTGTGAATAATTAATTATTGATTTATATGATAAGAAAATATTTATTTGATATGGATATAAATGATGGATTTATTTATGTGGTTATAAATGAAGGAATTAATGTTGAGGTATTTTATCAGTATTTTTGTCGGAATGAAGGTATTAAAAATTAAACCAATGTTTTTGAGATATATTGCGTGACATATAATTTTTAATCCGACCGTTGGATCGTTGTAATTTTTGGATATGTTATACATATATAAGTTGGGTATATGTCCACAAATTTTGAACCGTTAAAAATGAACGTATGATTTGTTATGAATTTTAAGAGGTGAATGGTTCAGAAATTGTTGAAGTATCCGAATTTAGCATTTTGGTGGAAAATTCTAGAATTGAGTGGGCCCCACTTGTGGTTGGTGAAGAAATGTGCTGAATTTTATTTCAAATATGGTGGGTGGGAATAGTAGCAGGTAAAGCCATCAAAGTTTTGGTCAAGTCTGCTAAAATTTTCTATATAAAGAGAAATTTAAGTTAGAATTGAAAATCACACGGAAATAAGTTTTCTTTCTCTTTATATTATCAAGCATATTTTTGAGAGTATTTAGATACTTTGAGAGTTGCTATTTAGTAGAAGTTTTCTTCGGTTTTTCATCCGATATTCCAGTCAGAAGTACTGCTCTTTTGAGGTAAGAGATTTTAAGGGTTATTATATTTTTCAGTTCGTACTTCTTCTGACCTTCAGAAAATTCTAGAAAAATTTGAAATGATATGTTGATGAGTTTTATTGATTGTGCCCAAAAATGGTGATTTTTGGATGTATAGATTAATAGTTATGACTTTTATGAGAAAAGACTATTTTAAAAGTAACCGCTTATAACTTCTTATGGTTAACTCCAAAATTGATGAAATTTTTATTGGGAGTACATCTATATAATATCAGTGTACTCTGTGAATTTCGGAATTTTTGGATAAAAGTACAATTTATGATAAATGTCTAAATATTTGGCGATTTTGGCCATATGAAAAATAGTAAATGAATTTTAAAAATTCTAAGAAAAATATATGTTCAATATGGGACTATATTCTACTAAATCCCAGAAAAAAAATATTTTTGGAACTGATTTGGTATTTTTCATGAAAATGGACTAGTTATGAATAAATGAGTTAAATATGTTATGCGAAGGAAGAAAATTGGAAAATATGATTTTATGGCTTGAGAATCATATATGTGGTATATGCAGATTTTTGATGAGGGTTTTGGTTATTGATGATGAAATCTTAAGAGTTTGGCATTTTATGATGATTAAATATATTAATTAGTAAAGTGTAAACAATTTAAATAAATTGTTTATAAGCTTAAGAAATATTATTCTTTCAATATCATTATACCGAAATATTGGTATGGATTTTATTGTAAAATTTCTACCTTTTTCATGTCGAGATTACTATTCACGAGTTACTATTCACGAGTTACTATTCATGAGTTACTATTCACGAGTTACTATTCACGGGTACTATTCATGACAAAATTGGTTTCTTTTTCTAACCAAATTATAGTTGATTTATGAATATTACTCTGGAGATTAAAACTATATATTGATTATATTGATTTTATTATCATATATAATATTTTTATAATACGATGTTGAAATTCTCTTTCACCTTTGGAGTGTAAAGATGAGTAGATTATTGGTATGATCATGACTAGGGTTCTCTTTGGCGATAGTAAAAAGTTGAATTGTGATTGGTATGATCATGACCATTGAATTTATAATTGAATATCTTTAGCTTAAGTCAAAAGGTGAATTGATCGACATGGTTATAATTATTGTTTATATAAATTACGAAATGATTATATATTTCTTTGAGATATTAATATCTTTGGCCTGTAATTCAAATATGAACTGTTGATGAATATATTTGTCTTGTAGTGCAAATATGAACTGTTGAGGAATATCTTTGGCCTGTAGTGCAAAGATGAATTGTTGATGAATATCTTTGGCCGATGGTCTGAAGATGAAGCTATTAATGAATATCTTTGGCCGTAGTGCAAAGATGACATGTTGTTGAATATCTTTGGCGGTGGTGCGAAGATGAATCGTGGATGAATATCTTTGGCCCGTAGTGCAAAGATGAATTTATTAGTATGATTATGAATAGAAGCGTGATTTGGTATAACCATGATCTTTGATGTTTGGGTAAAGACATGTGATGAAAATTATATTCGTCACCAGTGCGAAGAGAATTTAGAATCACAATTATGATTATGAGATATTCATATAATTGTGGAAATGAACTGTTGATTGATGTTACATAGATAAAACATTGTTGGTGGACTTTTAACTTGGAGAAGATAATGATTTGCAGATTGTCTATTTGACTCTTCTAATGGATTTCTCGTTCATTTGCAATTATGGTTGAAATTTTTATCATCTACCATATGTTCTAAATCTCGATTTGTTATTGATGAAGGCTATTGATAATTTAATAATCTTTTTAGTCATGATATTCTTTATTGAGCTAGTTGTGCTCACCCTTTTGCTTCACAATTCCTTTCGTGTAATAAAAAAAGTGTAGTTGGGTCGGCCGGGGAGTAACAAGGAATAGAATGGTGGTCTCTAGTCGTGGAGTTCTTCCTAAACAAAGTATAGACAAGTGTGTTGTATACATCTTTTAGTAGTTATATTTGGTGAATCATATAGGAGAGGCGAACCCAACGTTGGAAGGGTATTTTGCCACTATCATACAAGATGTCTAATGACATCTGACCTCGTGTCATCATAAGACGGGGTTGTGCTCATCCACTTCTTTGAGTATATTTATGAGCACTACCTATATAATCTTGGTGTTTGTTTGAAGTATAATTCTCAATTTGAGGCAGTGGAGATAATGATAAGTCAAGAGAAGACTCACCATTGGGAAGAATATGATAGTAATCTTCTCGTTTTTTTTGGGGTCTATTAGATTGACCGAGGATAATTACGTGGCGTATATGATATCTATCATAAACCTAGAAGCATGGCCTCCCATGTATGAAGGTTTCTTGAGCACTTCCCAAAGATTCTAATTTTAAAAGCAGTTTTGACTATACATTTATGTAAGGTGTCATTGTGATGTCTTATCCAAGGTTGGGATGAGAGTTACGGTTGGTATATATATTTGTATCCAAACTCACAGTATATGTGTTGTTGTATTTTGCACGACAATTATTGTAATAAATTTGTAGTTGTTTTCTGTACCATGTATTTAGCGACTCAGAATGGGTTGGATGGAATAGACCTATAATTTTGGGGTTGTCACATTATTAGTTTGGATTATATTTAATTTGTGGTGAATATGATTAGGTGGTGAATAACATTTCGTATTTGATATTATTGACATTTGAGGGTAAGATTTTGTTGAATGTGTTATAAGTGTTTTTGAGTACTAGCTACGAATTTCGTACTCCACCCTTTCGATTATTGTTATATTTTATGTATCTCGTCAATCGTTACATTTTTCTTATAATTTTATTGACACTCTTAAATATAAGTTTGATCTTTGATACCTTGTCTTTATTAAGTAATTTGAATTTCTTTTTTTTTTCAAATTTGTACAGATTTCATAAATTTTCAACGATACTCTTATCATGTTGATTTACTTTGTTTGTTTTGATAATCGTTCAAAATTTGATCCTCGCATAATTGTTTCGTTTCTAGCCAAATCCTTATTTTGCTTAGCTTTAGTCTAGATATTTCAAACTTCATATTTATAATCTTTTGAATTTATTCTTCATGTATAGAACTTTAATGATCTTTGTAGAGTGATACATGTTGTTACTAGGGGTGCTCATCGATAAAAAAACCGAACCGGTACCGATCTAAAATTATCAAAAAACAAGAACTTAATCCCAGACATGCAAATTTAGGTTTGGTCAGCTTTTTTCGGTTCGGTTTTCGGTTATACCGCATGCATGATAATATATATAATTATTAATAAATAATAATAATTAAATAAAAAATTTTAATATATGCCTTTCGTTTTAATGATGGCAAATTGGCAACTTGAATTTATATGATTTTTATATTAACAAATTCACATTCATTATCCATATGAATTAATTACCTGGTGACTCTGGCCGGAGGAATTAGAAAATAATAGTCTCAAATACATCACACGTGGATCATATAGCAAGTGCAGTTATGTGCAGAGTTGAGTTTGAAGTACTTAAATAAATATATAATTCTAAAACAAGAAATCAACCTATGTACTTATTGGAAATGGGATTTGAATGAAAAAATTGACTTGGGTCGGGTCGTGGTCGTGACGGATTTGTGATATATATTTTTAGACAAAATTTATTTAATAAATATCATCACAATACTATGTCGTTTTGACGACGGTTACACGCCAACGGATTCTATAAATAAACGGTGTGGGAAGCTTTTAAAGAAATTTTTTTTTGTCCCGTCCCGTTCTGAAAAATCTGTTATGCATTTTTCTGTCCCATTCTGAAAAATCCGTTCTGCATTTTTCTGTCCCGTTCTGAAAAAATCCGTTCTGCAGTATACTTATTTCCCGTTCCGTTCTGCAGCAATAAGATTTCCCGTTTCTGCAAAATTCCTTGAAATTACAGTAAGTCTTTCCAGTTTTCTTCATGCATGCATCATTAACATTCATTTAAGTTCAGTACATAACATAAATTTTGGTTCGATGAATTCTTAATTTTGTAATGCTACTAATTAAGAATTGAAATCCTGCATTTATCTTGAAAAGAATTATTCAATTAACCTCAATGAGTTCAAATAATGGGGAATAAATTCTTTAAGTTAGATTTTTTTGAATTCAAAGGACTGAATTTATTTATTTAATATTTTTTGTGTTATATTTATATAAAATCATATTCTGTTTTTATCATAAATATATATATATATATATATATATATATATATATATTAAATAATACTATATATTACAGATTACGATTAATGGGATGGACTACACGGTCAGAATCATATTTACAAAATACTATTCTAATTAATTGAAATTGAAAGTAGCAGAGGTTTGGTCATATACACCGAATGAGGTTATCAGGTTCTTGTGTAATCGATGATCTTCGGACTCTTGGAGCAAATATCCGCCTCTTTCCGGCCAGCCTCTTGAAGGATCTATCTCGACTTATATTCGTGACCTTCCGCTAACGAAAGGTATGTCTTTGTGGCTCCATTGCAAAAATATCAACATAACATCGCGAAGAGTTCCATAAGATTTGTCGAAGAGGTTGGTAGACTGAACCGATCCTACTTTATCTTGTCAGAAGCTTTCCAAATGACCGACTCGATCTCCTCTCGTCCCCAATGCCGAATTACCAAGGGTTACGAGTTGCTTCGGTGAAAGGTTCGATCTCGATTGCCATCGTCTTTTTCATTTTGCAACCCCCCATTAGGACGAAATAACGAGTTTTCGATAACATCAGCCGGGCGGTCTAAATCACCCATCACTTCGCTACTCCGCACGACGTAGGAATTTGATTTTGAAATGTGGGATGGAAGTCACGACTGAAGAGATGTCAATGTAGGTCTTCCCAAAATGGCGTTGTAGTAGAATCCACGTCTTGTGACATAAAATTCAGGAGTTATCTCCACTTTCTTGAAAGTAGTCTTGAAGATAACAGGGGAGTTGATAGTGCCTCTTTTATTTGACCGGAGGTCATTCTTAGAAGCCGTATAGAGCCTCCTCGCATCAACCTCCATTTTGTGCCCATCGAGATGCATCATCACAAAAGCATGGGCATAAAGAATGTCCATAGAAGATCCATTATCTACCAAACGCGTTTCGTCCGTGAATTTACTTGTCTTTGTGATCACCGATGCCCCTTCATGCGGTTCGATGTAGGCTCGAAGGATAATCCGCATCCAGTAAATGATATAATCTGCAGTTCACGGAAAAAGGCCTCCATCGATCTTGAGTAGCATCTATTATCGACATTCTCGAATCAAGATAAGACCTCCTCTTTTTCCTTCTTAAGCTTCCAACGGATTCCACCGGTTATTACATCAACTTGTTTTGCACTTGGTGGTGGTGTTGAGCATTTTGAATAAAGCGGTACTTGAACCGTTTGAGCGATCTGATTGACTTAACTTCTTCGACCACGGCGGTCCTTCTCGTACATATTGAATCGGTAATGCGACTTTTAATCTTACTCTACTAAATCCTTTAAATTACAACACTCGTTAGTGTCGTGACCGGTGACTTGATGATAACCACAATATTTGCGAGGGTCGCGTGTCCCGCTTTTGTAATTATCACGAGGTGGTTCAAAGAAAGGTGGTTTTCGATTTGATCCAAAAGTATCGATCTTTACGTATTCAAGCTGGTGTAAACCTTATTAACCTTGAGGGGTAAAGCAATTATCACGATTCACGCCTTGTCGCGTGTGGAGTTCACGTATCTTCTTCAATTTACCTTCGCCTTAGTTGTACCCTCCCACTTCTTTTGATCGACATCCGGTCTTAGGAATATCACCTCCCTTTAATTGGCTCGAAGGATTTTCAAACTATTCATAGCCTCTTCTACAACAATATTACAGAAGGAAAGTCTTTCCGGATGGTGAAACAGATTTCTTTACCAACTTCTCAGGATTTTTTACGGAACAAACCAACTTGAAGATCATTAAGATCGGACACCTGTCCGGTGGCTTACTAAACCTCTTTACATATTATTATGATTCATCAATTTGGTGAAGCTATCATTAACATTCTTTCCAAAAGCGTGTATGGAACTTATTAAGTCCCATCAGGAGATGAAATCAGATGGCAAAGTCCCCATCCTTTATCTGGCGTCTTTTCTAAAGTAGTAGTAACATAGTAAATTTTGCTTTGGTATGGTCGATCTCGAATTCTTTCCATAATTTTGTAATGCTACTGAGAATATTTCTTTCCAGAATGGACCTCGACCCGATTGTTTTCGGAACTCTCTTCTAAAAAATCAACACCTTGGTTTGATGAGATCTCCTTCTCTCTCAGGCGGCGTTCTTGGAAAAGCCGATTATTGCGGGAATTAACCTCATGGTGAAACGGTTGTGACGGTATCCGGATTTACGGCATAATTTCTTTCGACAGCTGCTTGCTTCGTCGCGATGATTGATCCTGACCGTCGATGCCTTCTTAGGTGTTCTCCTTTGATCTCCTCCTACTGAGAATGATCCTGAACCGTCATGTAGAATGTTCGGCTCCTTACCCTTGAAGGCAGGTACCTCCTTATGCCTACTAGTCTTTTGGAATTCAAAGGACTGGATTTATTTATTAATACTTGGCGATTTTTGTGTTATATTTATATAAAATCATATTCTGCTTTTTATCATAAATATATATATATATATATTTATAATACTATATATTACGACTAAGCTCGGTGATTCCCGGTTCCGTATGGAGATATTAGCGTGAGATTATATGAGTTACAAGGTTTTATCAAGCTATATTACGAGAGAAAATGATAATTCTACGTAATCATATTTACAAAATACTATTCTAATTAATTGAAATTGAAAGTAAGCAGTTAAGGTTTTAAAGGGTCATATACACTTTCGAATGAGGTTATCGTCAAATGAAAGTGTTCTATTTATTAATATTTTTGTGTTATATTTATATAAAATCATAATTACATTTTTTATGTATACATACACAAGCAGAATGCTTCATGGCTTCTAAATATTTGGCTTCTAAATATTTACATACATAAAAAAAAAGAGAATTTCGGTTTTCTTTTTTTTTTCGATTTTTATCGAATTCAAAATTTTCATTACCGGTACCGAAAAGTATAAAAAAACTGAAAAATCGGTACCGAAAAAATCAAAACCGAAAAAAACCGGTACTACCGGTACCGGTTTCAACCAGTTCGATAAAAAAACCGAAAAATCGAATTTTTTGAGCACCCCTAATTGTTACCTTATTTTGGAGATATTGTGTTTATGATTTAATTTGGTTCAACATGTACGCTTAGAACCCTTTTGTTGGTATTATGTCGCATGTGTTGGGACATCATAACTTTATAGAATAAGCGATAGGGTATACATGAGCTATAACCGCCTGTAGGGGTACCACAATCATGTCCTATTGGCATCGAGACATGACACCTTTTGTGGCAGTGTGATCAGTCAACGACATCTCCGTTTGTGCTCCGGTGGAGTAATTGGCCATATGGTGATTTTGTTGTGGGAGACGTATGGGTCGACCCTAATTTTATGTTTTGTTCTGTTATGCGGATTGGTGATGTTTGTGCCAAATACGCCTTCCGATTTTGCATGCATCAGGATTGCGCAGTCCGATATGTGATTGTTTGTAGGACATTATTTGGTTTACATGCGTGGCAATGTATATTTTTGTTTTGTTTTGAACTCTGTATGAAAAAACATCAAACCCTTTTGATTCAGCCTATCATTTCGTTGTGTTAGTCTTGATTGTTTCAATTAATTGAGTTAGTTATTTCAATTCATTATTTTGTACTCTATATCCGTACTGGACATTTGACTCGCACTATATTTTACTTCCGACAGATTTGCAGAGGCGATTTAGGGTTTCGTGTGAAGAAAGTTACATTTGATCATCTAAGTTTAATTGATTTTAAATTTTTATTATTCTGTCAAATTTCAAAGAATTATATTTAATTCGTCATTAATAAAATATTAATTATTAAATTAAATATTTTAAAATTATTAGTGTTCTATTTTGCACGTGATCTCACTTTTCTTTTCGAAAAGGAGTGTTACATATACCTAAAAAAAATTTAAAATTTGTTTGAATTCATAAATGGTATATTTGACCTAAAAAAAGTGAAACTATGTTGGAGGAATAAGCGTAATTATTAGTAATTTGAGTCATTAAAAAGCGTTAGATAGATTAGTCAAGGGTCGGTTACCATGCAGTTGCGGAGATAATCTGTTCTCTCTTGAAATAGGAGTAATCTGTTTTTTCCAAATCAAATCCCGTCCGTTTCTATTTACAATATCCGTATCTGTATAAATCTGGTCAATGCTCCCAATGGAATATAAATATAAATAATATAATTATTATCTCCTGCAGCATCGATTGACAATGCAGGTTAAACTATCAATACTATTATGTTGGTTTGTTTTGATAGCTTGTTTGTTTTTTCGATGCAAAGCAGAAGAAAAAATAGGTATATATGAGCTGAAAAAGGGTGATTTCTCCATCAAGCTCACCAATTTTGGCGCTACTGTTTTGTCTCTCATACTCCCCGACAAGAATGGTAATTTTTGCTTTTTCTTAAGGAATACTTAATTAATTAATCCATGCGATGAAGATTAAGACGATCAGTTGAAAACTTTCACACTGTTAATCTTTTCTGTTTTTGGTTTAATTAATCTTCGATGTTACCACATATTATATCTCCAGGAAAACTAGATGATGTGGTGCTTGGATATGAATCAGTGAAAGATTACAGTGTTAGTTTCCTTTTTCTCCTATTTTTTTTTTTTCTAAGTACTATATATAGTTTTCACAAGGCCTTCATTCTGGTTGGGTCCTCCTATATGACAAATTTCTTTTCCTTTCCTTATTGATAATAATTGAACAGAATGATTCAACCTACTTTGGTGGTCTGGTGGGCCGTGTGGCTAACAGAATTGGAGGCGCTCATTTTACTCTCAATGGTGTTGAATATAAATTGCCTGCTAATGATAACGGAGTTAACACACTTCACGGTATATATTATATATACTCACCCCCACGTTCCCGTAACATTTACAAAGTATATATTATATATAATCTTGTTAAAGTAATGAAATCATGTCATAATCAATAATATCAGGTGGTACCAAGGGATTCAGTGACGTTATATGGAGCATGAAAAACTACCAACCAGATAGTCATATTACATTCACCTACAACAGCGCCGATGGTGAAGAGGGTAACCATTAATATACTTATGGGTTTAGATTCTTGATTTTGGACACATTTATATGAATTAGTAGAGAGTTGCATTTTGATAGCTTTTGTTATATTAAAAGTATTATATATACAACTGCAATTTCTAATCATACAAATTAAATGCAACTCACTCCTATAAGATTATTAGATAGAATGACCAAAAACAAGATCCTATAATTACTATATATATATATATATAAATGTTTTTCCTACTTTAACCAACTGCTCCTCAGGATTCCCCGGTAACCTTACCGTATCTGTTACATATATGCTCATTGACACAAATAAGTTGGCCATAAAAATGATAGCCAAGCCTCTAAACAAGGCCACACCAGTAAATCTAGCTTCACACACATACTGGAACCTAGCGGGCCAAAATAGGGGCGATATCATGTCACACACCATCCAATTGTTAGCGTCCAAGATCACTCCGGTCAATGATGAGCTCATCCCCACCGGTCATATCGTGGCCGTGGAAGGGACAGCCTACGATTTCCGCCAGCCCAGAGAGATTGGAAGCAAGTTCAGTGAGCTTCCGGAAGGATACGATATCAACTACGTGCTGGACGGAACCAGCAAGGAGCATTTGATCAAGGCGGCCGTGGTGAAAGATGGGAAATCTGGGAGAAAGATGGAACTTTGGACTAATAAACCAGGGGTGCAGTTTTATACGAGTAATATGTTAAACAATGTTAAGGGAAAAGGTGGGTATGTTTATAAGAAGCATGCTGGATTGTGTTTGGAGACGCAAGGATTTCCGGATTCGGTGAATCATCCGAATTTCCCTTCCCAGATTGTGAAGCCAGGGGAGACTTATGAGCATATTATGGTCTATAGGTTCACAGCTGATCAGTAGAATCAAGTGTAATTAATGTTTTAGATTCCGTGATTCTATAATTATGTTTCGATTTCAAGTCCCATCTCCACAAAAAACATTCTTTGAATATCAAGTTTTCTTCTTTGTTAATTATTAATCTCTCTAAACCTGACTCTCTGTGCTCAAGTCATACCTGTTTTTTGCTTATGATCTAGAGTAACTTGGCCTAGATATTGTGTTACTCCATCAGTTCTAAAATAATCTGTGCCAAATTTTGAGAAATTTATATTTTAAGACTATAAAATTCCTAATTTATCATTACTTTTTCTGCCATCATTTCTAGCTAAAAATTTATTGATCTAGGTATCTCTAATTTTACAACTGAGGAAGTATATGATTGTTATAATAAAATAAAATAGAGGGTATCGGCCTCCAAATCAAGGCTGCTTCCAAAACTCTCTTTAAAGAACTGAAATAAAGTATTTCAACATCAAATCATGTATAGGCTAAGCTACCTTTCCAACAAGGAACAGAATTCATCAAACTATATAGCACTTGGCAACTAGTTTTCAACCTCATAGGCCATCATAGCCATAAGCCAATAACCTTCAAAATGACACCAGCACCCTTCAAAAATCATTCCTTGTGCCAACAAGAGAAAGTGACAAAAGAAGAAAAACAGAATTCACAAGAGCAAGTTGACAGACGTACATATGTAAATGCTGGTACATACCCCAGAACCTATTCTATCAAACCATAATTAACTTTGTGGTGAATAACTGGGACTACGTTGATGCTGCAGTCGTCTTCTTAAAATCAATCTTGTCAACCTTAACCTCTCCGTCGATGAGTTCATAAACATAAACAACAACACGAAGTGCATCGATGTCCATGAGAACAAAGCTGGGGTTTACATCAAAGGTTATGCTACTGTAGGCCCCAGTGGCAGATCCTGGGTTTATAACAACTCCTGCCTCGTGTTTGTAGGCTGTGAATTGATGTGTGTGACCCGTTACTAGGATGTCAACGTCTAGCTGCCTCTGGAGCATGGCCAATGAATCCAGATCCCCACATGGAATGATCTTCAGAATACAAAAGCAGGAAAAATATAATTACTACAAAATAACTCCCATAGACTCCGGCCTGCAAGTGAGCCAAGGTATTCATCGAACAACTTGATGTTTGACTCGGTTTTGTTATATAAACAAGCCAAGCTTGACTTAATTTTAAGGCTTGTAGTAAAGAAGCCGAGCTTACAATATGATTTTCGTTTTCAGCCTATCCCAACTAGTTTGGGAATTGGGATAATGGGCTTTGAGTTGAGTAAATGATCAGAGCTTGATCATCAAAAAACTCTCGGAAGAGCATGTGAAGACATATATATATATTTTTTTAAACAAATTTTCTTATATCCTAAATAACTTAGGTGAAATCTTATATAACGGTACATAAGTGGCATATATTATTAAATATAGATGTCATAAATATTTAGCTTAAATTAGTACATTAAATCATAATTATATTAGAAATTTAATAATTTTCAGAAATTTTAGATCTTATATTAAATAATTTAATATGGTTACAACTTTATCACATTTTCTATCATTTTATCTAATTTTAAGTCATTAAGGGTAAAGAATAATACATAGAAAACGAAGGCACAATCAAAAGGAACAAAGAAAGTATCACTAATTTGATTTTTTCATGGGTATGGGATTTTTTAAGGCAAAAAGGGGTATTATCCCACTGTGATTGTCGACTTTTAAGCATTACACCACCGAACTTTAAAAATATGTAATTAACCAATTGAACTTTTTAAAAATTATTAATTAAACCATTCCGTCAAATTTGTTGGACGAACGTCAAATTTTATCTACATGTCTGTGCAAACAAAATGAAAAAATCAAAACCATTACTGACTTGCAAAAGAATAATAAAAAAAATTGAAAAATAAATATAAAGTTAGAAAATCAAAACATTTATTAAAATAATACAAAAGCTTTAATATTTTTTTCTTATGCAACTGGGTTTGGTTCTTGGAGAAGATGAAGCAAAAGCCTGATTTAGGAAAAGATGAAGCAACTAGGGGTGTTAAAAATTTTCAGGTTTTAAGGTAAACCGGACTGGTCCGAACCGGCCGGTTCGAAACAGAGAAAACCGGTTCGGTATAGACCGGTTTTTGGTACCGGTTCCGGTTAGGTATTTTGATAGTTCGGTTTGTACCGGTTAACTTAAAAACATTTTGATTTTATTCTAAAGCTACTTAACTACTTTCACTTTTTCCAAATAGATCATTAGATTTGTGCTTCCCTTTCTCAGTTTCTAATTCTCTCCATCTCGAATTCTCTCTGCCTTTCTGAACTTCATCTCGAATTCTCCGATCCATCCTCTCCCACCGACCAAACCTCCGATCCTCTACCATCGGCCACTGATTCATATTCTCTTACCATTCAATTCTCGTTTCTGTTCAGTCTTCACTTACCGCACCCTCCTTCTCATCACCATTCAACTACCTTCATTCTCTCTCTCCTTTTCCCAATACCAGACCCTCTTATCCCTAGCCCACTCGCTCACCATTCGCGTGGCCAATCTCCATGGGCTGGGACTACTTGAGGAACTACTCCTCGAGATATATGACAACCTCATTTGAGCTGTTCGGAGCTGTCGGACATTAACGAGTTGATTCGAGTTGTGAACGAGTTGAATCGGATAAATTTGGGAGGAGAAAGGGCGGCGTGGGTGCAACGAAATTATAGTAATGTCCTTAGGGTGTCAAAGTCCCTATTTGGTAGGCTAATTAAAGTGTTTAATTAGTCGGTAAGTTTACTTACAAATAAATAGTAGTAGTCCAGTAGGAGTAATATTCTTACTAATTTTGCTACTGTATTTCTTAATTTCCAGTTTAATTATTCTGTACTTGTTTTGGAATATTGATAGTTAAATTTGATGGAGTAATTAATTGTACAAATTCATGAATTTAGGTTCAATTAACTAGGCTAATGATGAATCTATAAAGCTTAGAATTTGAACTTCCAAGTTTTTGTATTCATATTATTGGGTTGCAATTTTTTTCTATTAATAGTTGAACTTTTTGACTTCTTTATTTTCTTCTAAAAAAGAGAGTTGGATATGTGATTTTATCATTTTCTTTTGAATTGGACTAGTTATTATGGTTCAATTTTCATTAGTTCAATTTTGAATCTTTTGAATATTTGATTGAATGGGTTAATTGAAATATGTGAATTGGTGATGCTTAGTTGATAATAACAGTGAATTAGTGATACTTAGTTGCTTATATACAACTGGTACAAGAATAGGTAAAAACTGGTATCGAATCGGCTAACTAGTTCGGGGTCTAACCGGTACCGGTATCAGTATGTGAATTTGGATACTTTCGGTAACCGGTTTAGTACGGTTCGGATTGGATTGGTTCGATTTTTTACCAATGCACAGTCCTAGAAGCAACAACCTGGTTTAAGAGAAGATGAAGAACAACTTTGTTCAGTCATGAGGAGAGAGAATTGAAGAAACTCATCATTTCTTTCTTCCTCCATATGATACGTATCTTCTTTAAATCCTTCTTCAAATTTGAGATCTCAAAGAGGAGGAAAAAATTCGTGATGCAATTTAAGGCTTTTGTTGGGTAATTGATCCATTTGATTTTATAAACCAATTGTGTTTTGGCTGCATCTAATTCAACTTCGCAATTGCTACTGCCTACTTCGAAATTGAAAGCACTAAAATTTTATTTGAACCCCCAATTTTGCAGCACCACGTTTGATTCCTCCATCTTCAATGTAATTAGGGTTTCTAATACAAACCTTATTGCAAATCCATATCTTACAGTTGAACGCCAATCAATATACACACACACACACACACACACACACACACACACACACACACACACACACTGTTCCTACATATATGAAAAGAGATGAGAAGAGCATAACTTTTTCTTTTAATCACAATTTAAGCCTTCTTTGGATGATATTGAGTTTGGAAGAGAAAAAGGAATCCAACTGAGTAAGGTTTTCTTTGACAATATTAGATGTTGAATGGTCTGTGGAAGAAGAAAGAAAATATATGAATTTAGAAGAAGAAACATACGCAGGTTGGGACTTAGGAAGAGAGAGAAATAATAGGAAAACGAAAGAAAGAAAATCAAATCTTATTCTTCTTTCTTTAAATTCTTGCGTGGTTGCAAAATCATTTAGTAAATATTTTGTTCTCTTTTTCTCTCGCTGTCACATATGTAAATATGCAATCCAATTTAACGTCCGTCCAATTTCTTGGACAGAATGGTTCAATTAATAATTTTAAAAAAGTTAATTGTACCAATTTTATTTTTTTAAAGTTCAATAGGGTAATGCTTAAATTCAAACAACCACAGTGGGGTATTACCTTTTTTGCCATTTTTTTATGTTTAAACTAAGAAACAGGCCATGGGATTTTAACCATGACAACACTTCATGAAAAACATTTTTAATATTTAGTGTGGTAGAGTGCACACTAAATTTTGGAAACATAGTCAATCTAGAAATAGATTTTCAATAACAACTTGAGCCCAATTACTAGAAGAGCGGAGGGATAGAAGCTAAATGACATACTAAAAGCTATAAATTTGAAAAAAAGAATCTTAAATAATTTATCTGTAATACAATATTTCTGCACACAACTCAGCAAATGTTCGCCATAAAGGTTACAAAATGAACCAAGAAACCGTACACGCCTCTACAAAATCTACAATGTGAAAATGATGGGGTAAACAATTATAGTTGTCATGGTGTCGTCTAGGAGATGACTAGGTGTCCGGCGTTAGAGAAGAACAAGGCAACGCCTTGGACGCCGAGCCGCCAAGGCTTACGCCTTGGTAGCTGGCCCAAGTTAAGTCATTAAGTCATTTTGTTCCCATAACTCATCATAACTCATGGACTAGCTATATCATGTAATTTTTATTATTTATTAGACTTGTAATATATGATGATTGTTGACTATTGATCATTTATTCTCTACATAGTGTTTGTTAACTTGATCTACTAGTTTTCAATATCAAGTGTTTTATTTTTGAATTTTAATTGTGAAGTATTCATATAATTGTGTTTTTAATTGTATTACATAGTATTAGTTATTATGTTTTGAGTTTAATATATTTATATAAATTTATTTTGTCGAATATGCTTTTTAAGTATAACAAATAATATATAAATTGTACATTGTTAACGACTTGTCGCCATATGGACGTCATAGTGGGCGCCTTATCGCCTAGGCACTTTGCGGTCAACCACCGCCGCGTCTTTGCAGTAGCGCCGTGACAACTATGTAAACAATACACTTACATGAAATCCTAGGTTTAGATGTTTATTAAAAAGGCTAGCAGGACAGAGGAAAATGAGACAATATTTACATAAATTTATAAGGTAATTCATTTGACAATGGAGATTGTTGGCCCATTTGCATAACAGTAATCAATGATTGCATGAGTGAGAAACATAATGATTTATTCAAGCAGTTCAGCAGAGTTATAACTAGAAAAAAAGTGTATTGAGGTAGTAAGTGAACACTGTATGACTGTACGCCTAAAATTTTGACGACGCAACATCTGATGTAGATGATGCTGAATTTTTTTTACATAAAAATTCACAAATAGTTAGTGTTGGACAAAGTTCAGTACTTCAGTTGCCTAACACAACAGACAAGACAAGACAAAACAAAGTGTAACATCATTGTTCTAACTCGAAGACGGACTAAAATACTCAAATAATCAAAATACCTGTACCAGCTACTTGGTGTTGGCTAAATGATCCGGAAAGATAAACAAGTAGCTTACAATTTTCTAATAAGAGGTGTTTAAACTTTAAAGTACTAACAGAAAGAAAAGAGAATCAAACCTGATGACCATGACATATTCCAATCTTGAATTGACCAATAGTCAGTGTCTTGGTCTCTGGGTATCGTGCCTCCTCATCATATTCACCTCTAGTAATATGCAAATCAGGACAAATAGTCCTCAAGTAATCATGAACCTCCTGGAAACATAATTCACAACGTAAAAAAGTAGTCTTTGCTTTTACATTTGTTATATAAAACATTGACGCTCAGTATGAAAAATAATTACATACCAAGATCAGAACCAAAAAAGAAAAGACTATAGTATAATTAAATCTAAAAAAGTGCAAGCTAGTTTTGCTGGTAAAGCCTTACGTGGCTGTGGTTGTCACCTAGTCCCGCTTTTCATTAGTGCCAAAATCACCAGAAAGATTTATACCCTAGGTGATTCAGTTATGGGATTTTAGAAATTTTACAAAAGGGAGGGCTGATCGAATATCAGGAACTGAGAATACACTGATACACATATCACAGTACATAGACCAAATATCAAGGTAATTGCATTAGGAATTCATGTAGCACCCAACAACAGATTGTAGTTTAATCAAGTCTAAGATTAGATATATGGAATCAATGACATGGACATTGGACATAAAGCTAATATGTCGGTATTCCAGGTAGTGATTAGGAACAACATTAAGCTCGTCCACATGCTTTTATAAAAATCAACTAATACAATATCTTAATACCTAATTTAAATATACTAACATAACATAAACCAGTAAATACCTAGCGATAGTATAATATTACAATTAGAATAGTAGTAGGACTAAATCAAAAGCAGTATAACAGTAAACCCATTAAACATTTGTAGAAAATGATTTACTTTAATACATAGATTTCCAGTACAAATAATGTGTTGAATCTTGCCCGGAACAAGCATAGACTTGAACTTAGGAGGCAGATCAGGAGCCCTATGTGAGATGTGAAGATCACCCAATGCCAACACTAACACCATTTTCTTGAATGATCAGCTGTAACGTTCCAAATACTCGAACAAAACCCAAAATCTGCAATTACCCTAAAAACTAAGCATCTCTCAGAAGTAATCAATCTGAATACACAAAACCAATTAAAACAATTCTTCCTCCATACCTAAATTTTCTAATCAACAAGATGATCTAAACTTTCAAGACAGGTAAAAAAAACATGTATATCAAACCTGAAATAATAGCAGGCACTGGCTGATGCTCCCTCTTTTTCCTATTCGTCTCGTTGACAAACTCCCTATTGGTAAAACCTCCCAATTACTCTGCTATTATTTGCCCATTTTCTTGAAAAGATTCGACTCAGGACCGGAGGCACTTTAAATGATTAAAGAGCTTTCTCCGTCGACGTTTTGATGCGTGTTATCTATGTTATAATTCGTACGTGCCTTAATATATTTTTGTTTTAAAATTGTGTACAAGAATTAAAATAATAATTGTATAACATTAAATATAATATTAATTATCTATAATATCTTTAAATTTTTATAATTTTCATACTTATAATACTCTCTTTTATCTGTAATATTTTTATTTTTTATAAAGAGTAATTTTGAAAAAATTGTAGTAGGATTATATAAAACTATAAATAACCAGAGAAAAATAAAATATATAAAATAACATATCTTAAGGGAGGAGGAGTAGCTCATACTGAGAAGACTTCTATTTCTTTTTAATATGAAAATTAAGGCAGGTGCCAAATAAAAAAAACTTTTATCCTGTTAGAAATAGCTTAAATCATTTTGCTATTTTAAAAAAATTAAGATACATTTAAGATTTTTTTTGAAATAAGCTTTAAACTTCTAAAATATAAAACAAAATCTATGAGCAGTTGAATAAAAACCAAATTCTAATTATTTATGCAGCTGTTAATGAATTTTGTGTTTGAATGCCCTAAAACCATTGGTTCACGAGCAGTCGAATTTATGCTTTTACAATAATTATAATCTTTGTAGTGGATCAAATAAATCATATTGATTTCTATTTTTTTTATATAAATTAATTTCACAGGGAGAGGGGGAATATGTTTTATTGAAAGAGTATTAGTTAGTCAAAATGTACACACTTGCAAGATGCTGGCAAGTGGCAATAAGTGGGCAAACATTTCTACCAAGAAGCCATGCCATGCCATGCTATGCTAGCGATAATGATAGATGACTTTCATGCCTAAGAATATCATCATGATTGTGATGCAAATGACGTTCTCTCTCAGATAATACTAATTTCTATTTCTATAAACCAAGCGACTATAATTTAACAAATCCTACTTCCTACAAATAAACTACCATTACCATACATATATATAGTGCCCATAAATAGGATTTACATTTTAGAGCTAAAATTTTGTTAATAACAAACTCCTATTCATTGTCCCCCGGGGGTATGATGAACTGGCAATGAAGACCCTTTTGGCCATGTTTCCGTACGATGACCCTGAGAGGAAGATCCTTGTGCTGATGTTTTTCGAGATTTTCCACCAGTTTGTTTCATAGACGAGAGGTTGCTATGCCATGGCGTGGGATCGCCTGGAGGACTAAACGATGTTTCAACTCCATCCATAGCAGAAGGTGCACTCGCATGTTTCAGAGCTGGGATCTTTTCCAGAATGCTTACGACTTCAGACATTTGAGGGCGATATTTGGGCTCACTGTGAGCACACTGCAATGCAAGATTTGCAGCCACAAAAGCTCCTTTACGAGGGTACTGACCCTCCAACTTTGAATCCATGATTCGGAACAACTTTTTCTTGTTAGGCAACTGGGGCTTTACCCAATCCAACAGTTTCTGCTCTGGACCAACCCTCCTTTTGTCAACAGCAAGTCTTCCAGTGAGGAGCTCCAACAACACAACCCCAAAGCTATAGACGTCACACTTGGCAGTGAGCCGACCTGTTCAAACAAAGAAATCAAAAGAAATAGAATACAATTACTTAAATGATTTAATGGTACATTTTGGCATCCCCAACATACAGATATGTGCTATATACCTAACATATAGCATACCTCTTTTCTTGAAGTTTACATTAGCTAGCTATGACACTAGCCTCTACGACTACACTAAATGTTCTAAGAAATTAGCTATCGTGCACTAGGACTACACTGCACATGTGTATATCCCTAATATACACATATATGCTAAATACAAGATTCTACTCTCCACTATTTGTACTACTAGAAAGCTTACATTAGCAAATTAGCTATAATGCTCTAGGACTACACTACAGCTACTGCTATCACATGGATTCTGTTTCTTGGATATGTATTCATTGGAACGCCCTTGGCCTGACAGCACCATTTTGGGGGGGGTAAAAAAAGAAAATTAAAGATAAGCACCAACGTGGAATACTGATAACAAAAATGTGACATAAAATGCTCTAACGTAAAGCAACAGGTCATGTGATATATACTGATTAAGGTTACGACTAGAATCTTTCTGCAGTGGCATGCCTCTTTCTAAGATTACCCTGTTGCCCCACCAAAGTGCTGCACTTATAACTGGATAATCCCCCTATAACAGATGCAACACAAATACAACCATACTCAATTAAGTCAAAAAGGGTTACTAATTAGTTTTACCTAGTAATCTGTTAATAAATTCACAACACTTATCATTTAGTAGACAAATGACACACTTAGGATCCTATTAAAACAAAAAATAAAATAAAAAATTGTGGCTTTCTCCAGTCTAACCGGTGAATGATTGCAACTGACTGTCTTGCTCTCACTTCCGGACGGGCAAAGGGAGTTCTCCTGTCCACGCTAGAATAAAAGGAGTTTTCAATAATTCCATTTGCGGAATGGAATTTTGTAAAGCTAGAGTTGGGTTTTAAGTTTAAACTTCTGATTCCTAGTTATAATTTTTATCTAAATCAATGTTGTAAAAGGTTTAATCTCAAAAGGAAGGACTTCAATAGAATCTCAGTCTTCATTCCAGTGTATCTTAGATAACTATTTTATCTTTGGGACTCGTGTCCAAAATAAGATACACTAACCAAAGTCTAAACGCCACCTTATCCCTAAGAAAGTCTTCCTAATATACTCTTCTTGTTCTGTGTAATTGAAGATTGAGTAACTTTGCCAAATGAATCATATCATACGAAAATGATGAGATCGAGTCCTTTTTTTTGCCTCTCGTCATTTGTCAGTTCCCGTCACTCAACCTCGTGAAGAAGATCATCTTATTGAGTTATCGAGTTATTTACTTAATTAGTAATTGGACCAGTACTCAGACAGTTCATGAAAGAATGTAAAAAGGGTCTTGAATCCACAAGTATCGGCAGAGGACCAAGAGACCGCCCGACCCTGTCCAGACACGACGCCCTATTTCATTATCATCTACCCCCTTTTCTTTCCTCCCGTCTATTCACGCTAAGGAATTAATTGACATCAATTCAAAGATTTTGACGCTGACTTATAAAAAGTCAATTTGTAAAAATTTTCTCCGAAAAAGGGTAATAACCCATAGATATATAACTTCAAATCTATTAAACTTTATTTTCTTTGTTTCTCCCTATCGCATTTATTATGTAAGTTAATCTGTTTCCAAATAGGACTAAAACCGACCGGAATAATAAACTTATGGGATCCATTCTATGAAAGATATTAAGACAACACCACAATGCTAGCTACATAGATGAAATATTAAGTTTAGAAGTATTAACAAATGAAGGAAAAGTAAGCGAAGAATAGACCTGTTGAAACATATTCAGGGGCTGCATAGCCTTGAGTACCAAAGACTTGAGTGGTTACATGGGTCAGATCACCAGTTGGACCAGCTTTTGCCAATCCAAAGTCTGAAAGTTTTGCATTAAATTCCTGTGTTTATGATTAAAAGAATAAGAAAGGGCTGCAATACTGATTGAATTCATAAACAGCTGAACTGCTATGAAGCAGTCCAAAGAGTGATATCTGCAGGGGCTCAGGCACTATTATTTGAGCAATGAACATGTCAACTCTGGAATAAAGTTAAAAAGAAAATTCTGAGTTTATTTATGAGGTGAGAGTAAATCACTTCAATTTTCAAGTAAATAAGTCAGTTAGCCAATTCAAAGTTGAAAGGCCCACGGAGGATGCGAGCTGAGTCCACCACAATAATGCAAAGTAATTTTTGTTATCGAGCATACCGTATCTAAAAGAATATTTGAAGCTTTAAAATCACGGAAAATAATTTGTGGTTTAGATCCATGCAGAAAAGAGAGACCGCAAGCAGTCTGTATAGCAACTTTAATCCTTACTTCCCAAGAAAGAGGACGCCCACCCCCTGCAAAAAGAGAAATTTGAAGTTAGCAAACACAAATTTATATATTGCATGATTTGCAGAACTAATCTTTTATTTTTATTTTTGTAAGTTTGAATAACAAATCTTGTTTTTGTATATTTTGAGCATATAGTTACCTAAAATATGCAGGCAAAGATATCTGAGTGGTGAAATTAAAGGAGTATGCTCTACAAAAATAATTAGGGGAAACAATCAACTTACTTGTAAACAGATAATCTTCCAAGCAGCCTCTGGGCATGAATTCATAGACCAGCATCCGATTATCACCTTCCAAGCAAAAGCCAATAAGTTTGACCAGATTTGGATGATCAAGTTGGCCAAGATAATTTACTTCACACTGCAACCAACTAGGTATTAACACAAGACAAAAACCATAGAAGTAAGAAGAAGAGAAATGTAAATTACGAAAGTAACCCACCAACCACTCCTTATGCCCCTGGAACCCTTTAGGCTTAAGCTTCTTTACAGCGACTACCATTCCTGATCCAGGCATTGCAGCAGTAAGTTTTTCCTTGTCCAGCCATCCCTTGTAAACATAACCAAAGCCGCCTTCTCCAAGAAGACTATCGGACCGAAAGTTTCTAGTGGCATTTTGGAGCTCAGTAAATGAGAAGGATTTTAAATGTGGGGAAGATAATATTTCATTCTCAGACCTCGGAATAGGCAGAACTTGAGCTCTATCCTTCTCATTAGATTTCAGTAGAGGCATAGATGGAGTAGGCAAAGGATGGCTACTTTGGCTCGGACTTTGTGATGCCCCTGAAAGAGGAAAGGTAGTGTAAAAGTATGTATCATGTGGTAGCTGGCCAGGATTACAATGAAAGAATCCACTTATAACAAGTTGAAATCCTAATTGGAGTCAAGGTTAAACTACGTCTATTGAAGACATGGATGCAGGTGTTAGACATATACGAGTTTCAACATATTTACCTTCAGAAACAGGTGGCTGAACGTTAAAATTTCCAATCAGATATAGAATATAGCACACAGATGCTCAGCATTTGTGTAGTCATGAGGTGCACAATCATGATACACAATAATTTTCCTGGTATAACCATTCTTCTGAAAAGGCCCATTAGAGAAAGATCTTACCTAAGTGCATACTATCAAGAAATTCAGTTTGCTTTGACCTAAATTAGTCATTTGTTTTTGTTAGTCTAAATAAGAAAACATTTCAAATATACTCCAGCCATTCAACTAAAACAATCTCATTTTTTAAAAATTAGTTTCTGCCATGACAATAACGCCTATTACTATCAGTAATCTGAATGTCATGTCAGATTGGATAGAAGTCTCGTCAGAAATAATGTTCACACAATATTTTTATATAATAATGTCAGGCACAGGCACCTGTTGCCCATGGTACTAAAAAATTACTCTGGTGAAGTACACTACTACTATATGGAACCATTCATGATGTAGTTACTTTCTTTATCTTTTATTGTTATTATTCTTTTCGATAAGTTGTCATGTATTTTTTTTTCCTTTCTTTCTCTCTTTTTGACCTTTATGTTTTGTCTCTTCTCTCTGATTTCTCCTTTAATTCTCAGCCATTAGTCCCCTAATGCTTAGCAAGCCTAAGCACTAAATATAAATGTGTGCTTACTAAAAACCAGGATATACACTTACAAAAACACATATGCGCGAGTGTTTTAACTCTCATATATTTTCTTCGCTGAAGAAGCCTAAGATCCAAAAGCCTCCACCACTCTGATGAGAGCAAATCATTGACAATACCAAGTGGCACATAGCTCTTCAACATCAGCAACTACTACTCTACTAGGCATGTCTTTTCTTCCTCCTCCTGAGATCATCAGTTGCAGAAATACTACATGCTACACAATTCCGAAATATGAAGCAAAAGCATGCATCCTAATATCACATTGCCATTAGCGCATTACGATTACATTTCGAAGCTCCGTTACTTTACGTTCCAAAATCAATCAGGGATCCAAACAGGCCCTAAGAGCAATGTAATACATTACTGAACACTATAATATACTAACCCACATTGAGAACAAGATGTTGAAAAGTGAAACCCCAATGAAAAATGTAACTTTCTGACCTACAATCAATATAATCTTTAGATTACACCAAGCCAAAAATTTAAAATGGTGGTAACAACAAGAACCCAGTGACTCGAAATATTAACAAGTGAAGAAGTTAAAAATGGCATGAGAAGCCAGCAAAAACTTGTAGCTCTGAACCTTGAAAAGCCTCATGAACCCATTTTCAAAACCTGGGGAAACTCCATGAAAAACCCGCATACAATTTACTCCAATGCCACATCAAATGAGAATTTTGCAGAGGTGCCCAAATCCCAAATGTAAAAGAATAAGGAATTAAAACATTGAAAGGTAAGACAAATGATATTCCATAATTGAAAACAATCAAACCCACAAGTCATCCACCTTTTATGATGACACGGCCATGAAACTTGTCAAACAAATTCAAGAAAAAAATCGAGGGACGAGCTCAAATATTTAATTCAATAAAAAGGAATTGCATAACATAAGATACATTTGACATGAATGACAAATGCCCATCAAATTTATCTACAAACCAGAAATACAAACCCGAATGAAAATGGGAAAAAAGAAACGTAAAATTACATGCAAATGAAATTATGAGAAGAAAATAACAAAATTATTACCGGGGGTTGAAGTTGGGTAATCGGTAGAAATGTTGTCAACATTTTTAGTCCTTTGGAGGCAGTTTCCCATGTTTATAAAGAAGCACCTTCTTCCTCTTATTTGTTTCTCTTCTTCTCCACTGTTTGGAGAGAGAAGAGAAAAAAGAGCGCATTACACAGAGAGACGCGAATACAATTGCAGAATAAACATAGAAATCAAAACCAACAAGACCAACCTCGTTTGTGTTTCCTTATTATTGAGGTGGCGCCGTGGCGCGTATCAATTGATAGCGTTTTAATTTTTTACTAGACTAGATCACAACGCCTAGTTATAAAGAAAAACTCTTTTAAGTGACATAAAAATTGGCAAAAAGCAGATTTATATCGTAGTTCTTCGATTAGAAGAATTGTAAGAATTAAACTTTAAAAAATACGATTTGAATATCGTCTTTCTAAAAACTGAAAATTCAGGCCATTCCGTCCAATTTTTTAGACGAAAGTCAAATAATTACACACGTGGCATTGAAAAAAAAATTAAAATATTATTATTTTCTTATGTGGTAATACAAAAAAAATCAAAAATAAAATCATTGATTATGTGGCAAAAATGATTAAAATAATAATAAATTTTAAATAAATAAAATTAATTCATTTTAAAATAAAATAATTAATTTAAAAATAAAAATAAAATAATTAATTTTAAAATAATCATAAAAAAAATTCTATTTTTTTAAAAAAAATATATATATATTTTTAAACAGAATTTTGTAAAAACATAATTTTTTTAAAAGCAATTTTATTTTACAAGTTAAAAAAAATTTGCTTTTGTGTTTTAAAACGGAATTTTTAAAAACAAAATTTTATTTTACAAGTTAAAAAAAATCTGTTTTTTTGTTTTAAAAACAGAATTTTTTAAAGCAAAAAACAGAATTTTTTTATGTGGCAAAAATGATTTTTTACAAGTTAATGATTTTTTAACGAGAATGATTAATAATTAATTTTAAAATAAAATGAAATAATCATTTTACAAGTTAATGATTAATTATTAATCATTAATTCCATTTTATTATTTTAATTATTTTATTTTAAAATTAATTATTTTATTTTTTAAATTAATTATTTTATTTTTAAAATTAATTATTTTATTTTTAAAATTAATTATTTTAAAATTTATTATTATTTATTTTAATTTTATTATTTTAATCATTTTTTGCCACATAATCAATGATTTTTTTTTTTTGATTTTTTTGTATTGCCACATAATGTAAAATAATAATATTTTGATTTTTTTTCAATGCCACGTATATAATTATTTGACTTCCGTCCTCTTGGACTTTTAATATTTTAATTTTCAGCTTTTTAGAAAGACAAGCCATTCAATTACATATTTTTTAAGTTCAATGGCCAATTGGTTACAAGTTGATTTAATTACAAAGTGAGTAAAAGGTGTTTTTGCCCATAAAAATTATTGGACATGACGGAATGAATTTAAATTTTATTTATTTATATTTTAATATTTACAGATAAAAAAATAAATAATTAAAATTTAAATACAAGCGAGTCTAATTTTTGTATCTAATTTTTATGTCCGTATAAAAGAGTTCCATTATAAATGGATTTATGTTGAAATTGGGTTGAATTCAAAATAATTCTAATTTTTGTTTAATATAAGTATCTTAAAGAATATCAAATCAAATCTCCTACATTTTGGACTACCTGCAGATGATTTATTAGGATAAGTGGAAAATTTAAAATTATTTGTATTTTGTTATATAGATATAAATTTAATTGAAGATAATGTTTTGACAATAATACTTTTTCTTATCAACTTAATGTTTAAACAATATACAATAAAATGTAGTAATAAAGGTATAATCAATTTATCTATTTAAATATGCCTGAAAATTATATATTACGACGGTTGTTAACCAGTTGATTGTACTGAAAATTTTCAAAAATACATAATATTTTTGAAAGTAAATATTGTTATGAGGGGTTATCTTCCTATTTTTATTTTTAAAATAGTATATCATTTGTTTGAAATAATTATGAATTGAATTCTTTATAACTCTTTTCCATATAATATAATAAATATATAACCGTCTTATTATAAAGTCGTCTGGACTTGGACTGTTGAATAAAATTATAATTTTATCCAATAGTTTGCTTCCCCCTAGGCCCAATTCCAACATCAACCCCTTTCGTAAACATTAGTGGGCCAGAAAAACCAAAAGATTCTGCAAGCCCAATGATTTGGTTTCCTTCATTTACGGAGAGGAACAGAACAAATTATCTGGTCATTCCGCACGCCAGATATTCCAAGTCCTTTTCGTATATTTGCTTTTAGGCCTAGCCGTTTAGGCTTTTAGGCCATGTTTGTTCACATTATAATTATTGAATGAGATTGATTATTTAAATATATTATTAATTTATTTTTATCCTTATATATTGATTTCTTAAACCACAAAACATTATGACTTATATTTTTACTTTTAAGGCCTTTTGATAACTTAAAAGGAGGTAATTTTAATCTCATCTGCCTCAAAATTATATATTTCTTAATAATAACTGACCTTAGAAACATAAATATAATCCACGAGATTGTCACCAATTTCATTTTAAGACTAATTCAATAATAAATAGTTGCTTAAAGGTATTAAATTAGTATAAATAATCTAATTCTATATAAAATAATTATAAACAAACATATCTTAGGGTTTTCAAGTGTCATGGGCTTGACAACTTTTTATTCAGAAACTGAAAAGTGAAAACTAACAGTGATAAATACAACTATATTCCGAAAAAATATATATCATATGTTAGCATATGGGACTAGACCTATGGCTATATATAAATGGGTATGCTTCCATGTTCAAGATATCTTTGCTTTTGTTTCCTTTCTAGACTCTAGTTAGATCTTATCGAGATATTTGATCATATAAATATATATGGAGAATGATTCATAATATGTAGCTTGTTATGCATTTTTATAAAATATATTATCTATACCATTGAAAATAAGAAGGAACGACATAATTATAAATTGAAAAACGACTTCTGCTACTATTAGTAGTGGACGTCGATCAGAATAAGGGTTTAATTTTATTAATTAGGGTTTCGTATTTATAAACAAAGATTTAATGTTTATTAAATTATTTTTTAATTGGATTTATAGTTTATTAACCTTATTAACCGGATGTTAATAAACACTAAATCATGGTTAATACATCCAAATTATGGTTAATAAACTCTAAACCTTGGTTGATGAACTCTAAAGTCTAGTTAATAAATTCTAAATCCTAGTTTATAAACATTAAACCCTAGTTAATAAAGTCAAACTCTTATCCTGAATAGGGTTCGCTATTATTAGTAGCGAATGATATGTGATAGATGGTGTATCCTCTATAAAGATACATAACAAATACTACATGTTATGGATGATTACCCCCTATATATATATATATATATATAATGAATGACATCTCGATGGATTTAAAATGATGGATGCTTAAATACACCCATGTTTAAATAGGAGTATATATTTTTGTTTCTTAAATACAAAGAGGGTACGTAAGAACTTGTTCTGGGCATGCTGCGATATTCCACTTAAAAATTCTGGTATTGTTGTGCAGTAATCAACTTATAATTAAGTAGATCGTTGGATTAAATAAGGTCGATGGATCAATTTTCTAGCTGCTTATTTTTTTTAATTAGTACCGATATTGGTTATTCATTAATGGGATTATGGGGCCGAGTCCTTGACCACTAGCTTCAATCACATGACATCCCATCTATCAGTACTAGGATTGATTTCGACGTTGCTCAGAAAGTTTTGGAAAAAGTCCAAATTATTTTTTGTTTATACAACGAATATATGTACTACTAAAACTTTCTCTATGTACCACAATGAGAAGTCACATTTCAGTGTCCCATACAAATAGTAATGCTTAATTCATGTACTAAATCGTCTACTTATAAATGCTTCAAATTAACAAACCAACACATGCACGCACAATTGTATGTTGTCAATTAGCGACTATTAATTAATTGTCTATTTGGTACAGGCCGAGTTGCTGTGATCAGATGGGATATTTATTTTATTTTACTAGTAACGTTCTTAGAAAAAATAGTAATATTCGCTAATGTGTTATTAATTCAAGTAGTGTTATGTTAATTAAATCACATCGAAAACAATTTAATGTAAGATACATTTTAGTAAAAGATTTAATTTTAAAACAAATATTGTAGCTTCAAAGCTCCAAGTTTTAACTTGTTTTAAAATTCAGTATTGTGTTTGGAGAGTTCATGTATCACGTGTACGTACATTGCAAGTACTAATACAAATGTTTAAAACTCAATTTGACCCAAAGCTTAATTAAGCGATTAGGTGTACGTGTCGTTCATTTTTTGATTATTTTTCGGATGTTGTTTCAAGGAATTAATGTTTATATATATACGAACTTGATGATAATGTACTATTGGCCCACATATATGCATTTTCCATCTAACGCATGCAGTGAAAAAAGTATATATATATATTTATACTCTATATGCTACTCAAGATTTATACGTACAATTAATGGTACAAACACTTTCCGGTGTACATTAATCTTATAGTAATGTGCAAAAGTTGCCAAACAGTTTCTGAAGTTGATGCATCAACATGCAGAAATTAATGTCAAGTTGGGTTAGACACAAGGACAGGGTACATTTTTATACCTCGTCATCAAATTTAACTGAAATCAGGGGATATCAAAGTGATTAAGATCGACTAGCTAGCTACTTTCATAGGACAACCAAGTTGGGAAAATTTATACTAGCTAATACTTCATGTATAATCTCATTTTTGCATGAGTTTTATTTTTATATATTTCTTATTTTCATGTATGTAAATCCTCTCCTAGCTAAGCTAGCTGTATATATATATATATATACTAATCCTAAATTTATACACAAATATATGACACACACACACATACATCATATATATATATATGTTGATGAATTGCTTAATTACTTCATACATTACAAAGTGGGAGCCTTTATGAGAAGGCAAATCCCATTTTATTACAGCATTAATTCATACATTCCATTTTTGTAGACAAAACCCTAGAAAGAGCTAGCGAGAGATGGTAGAGAGGGAGGCCGTACTACAGAAAACTTAAGATGAAATAATTATAATTAAGAAAAGTGTACGTGTACTTAGCTTCATGCATATTGACTAGGTAGGTAGCTAGGAATTAAGGAATGAAGCAATTAGCTATTGCATAAGTAAGCTCCTAATCATGGCTGCTTGGTTGGTGTCTGTATTTGCCAATAACTCCGACAGCCGCTCACTTAGGTCATCCACCTCTCTGTGCAAGCTTCTTATGTAGTTGCATGTCTCCTGTAAAACCCTAGCTGACGATACCTGCACGTACATAAATACGTAGTACACAATTACTATATTAATATATTTCAAACTAATTAAACTATAATATTCATGCTTCAGCTACACACACATTTCAACATACTCATAAATTAAATTATAATTTAATTTGGTTTCTTACTAAATTATGTGGCTATATAGAAGCAGTGGTTCTCAGCTAGAAATTTATAGAGATGGTGCTATATATGATCATTTGTATACCAGAACGGAATTAAGTATGTAAAGATATATCTGCATGCATGAGAGATTAAATAAAAAGTATATAATTAATTTGAAGAAATAGGCAGTGGTATAGGGTAGGTACCTTGTCAGAGCGGGTAGAGTCGCGAGTAATCTGAGGGAGGAGCTGTTGCAACTTGGTAACAAGATCGTTGATTTGATCATCTGTGATCCTTGAACCTCCCCCTGATGATGATTGCCTTGACCGTGATCTTCTGCTAGACATCTATAGCTGATCTTAATTTATTTAAATGTGTGTGAAATATTTAACTTAATTGGCTAGCTAGAGTGGGAAAGAAGAAATTAAAGAGATGGTTTAATTTGTGTCTGTGTGTGTATATATATATATATAGAGAGAGAGTGAGAGAGAACTCCTAGTGGTACATGAGTAATAGAGAGAGTCAGAGAGACAGAGTAGCAGCAGCAGCGCAGCAGTGGCACAAGTAGTACAATTAGTGGAGTGGTGTTGTTGGGTGGAAAATAGAGAATTAGACAAATGCATGGGAGAAACAAGTGGCCAAACCTTCTACTATTTATATATGAGGTATTGAGGTGGGAGAGTGTATACTCCAATCCCTTCCAAACTAAATAAAAAATATTTTAATTTTTTATTCAGTCTTTAAATTAAATATTTTTTTTTAATTTAAGATTATAAAGTGATATAATAATTTTAATTTATTATTATTTTTTACTATCATTTCTAGTATCAAAGTACACTTTGAATTTTTAACTAAAATAAAAAATATACTTACACATTAGATTATTTTTAAGAATAATGCTAGAGACACAATTTATTTGACAACTATTTTACAATTTACTGATGTGGCATACTTTACCTCAGCTTTTATATGGGACCGAAGACTACATTAAAATAATTTATTCATCAATATACTGATGTAGAGTATATCACATTAATAAATTATAAAATAATTATAAAATATATTGTGGCTCTAGCATTACTCTATTTTTAATTAAAGATCGGAGTCTTAGAAATGAAATGTTTCATTGCTGCATGTGCTAGTCGGAAAGAAACAACGGCTTGGCATCCCGTAATTTCATTCGAATTTATGGGCATTTAGTTTGTTCTGTGTACTCCTAGCTCGTTATATCTTTGGTCGGCATATGCATCATTTTCATTTTTATTTAATTTCATATTTAGATTAGTTTATTTTTTTTTAAAGACTAGCTAGTAGAGAGATATCAGATACGCTTGTCCATACAGTCAGTCGTCCTTCTGGGCTTGATCTTAATTAAGAGGTTGTGCTTGTGTCAGACTTTTCACGCCACACCATGTTATACTGTTATAATTTCTTCATAATATTTCATACTCCAATTAATGTATGTATGTACTATCAATGTATATATATATATATATATATATATATATATATATATATATATATATATATATATATATATAGGATAAATCAGTTTTTAATACATTTATCTTTGAATTAGGTTTTCATTGTAGTTCATCAAACTTTTTTTTCTAATCGAATAATCAGTATCTTTCAAAATTTAAAAAATCATTACTCGTCAGATTTTCCGTCAAAAAAAGCAGGACGGAATCTTGACTTATCTAAATTAAAAACATTTTTCACTACGTGGACTTCAAAATTGAAATTTTTTGCTTAAATTAGAATCTTGCTTAAGTTGACTCCAAAACTAATAATAATAATAATAATAATAATAATAATAATAATAATAATAATAATAATAATAATAATTTCATAATAATAATAAAATACAATTTAAAATTAAGGTTTTTAAAAAGAAATTATGTTAAAAAAATTATGTTTTTTAAAATTCTATTTTTTAAAAGTCTGTTTTATAAAAAAAAATTGTTTTTTAAAAAATCTGTTTTTAAAAAGCGTTAATAATTTTAAAAACGTTAATAATTTCTTTTTTAAAAACATTAATAATTTTTTTAAAAAACGTTTTTAAAAAACGTTAATAATTTTTAAAAAATCTGTTTTTAAAAAAGCGTTAATAATTTTAAAAGCGTTAATAATTTCTTTTTTAAAAACGTTAATAATTTTTTCCGACATTATTAACGTTTTTAAAAAAGAAATTATGTTAAAAAAATAATGTTTTTAAAATTCTATTTTTTAAAAAAGTCTGTTTTAAAAAAAATTTGATTTTTAAAATAATTTTTTTTAAAAAATTAGCGTTTTTCATTTTAAAATTCTGTATTTTTATAAAAGTCTATTTTTTAAAAAATTCTATTTTTAAATTTTTTTAAAAATAGAATTCCCATACTGTTTAAAAATAATTTACTATTTATAATTTTAAAATAATTACTGTTTATAATTTTAAAATAATTTACTGTTTATAATGTTAAAATTAATTACTGTTCATAGTTTTAAAATTAATTTACTGTCCATAATTTTAAAAATAATTACTGTTTATAATTTTAAAATAATTTACTGTTCATAGTTTTAAAAATAATTTACTGTTTATAATTTTAAAAATAATTACTGTTTATAATTTTAAAATAAATTAGTGTTTATAATTTTAAAATTAATTACTAATTTTAAAATAATGTTTATAATTTTACAAATAATTTACTGTTTATAATGTTAAAATTAATTACTGTTCATAGTTTTAAAAATAATTTACTGTTTATACTTTTAAAAATAATTACTGTTTATAATTTTAAAATAAATTAGTGTTTATAATTTTAAAATTAATTACTGTTCATAGTTTTAAAATAATTTACTGTTTATAATTTTTAAAATAATTACTGTTCATAATTTTAAAATTAACTGTTTATAATTTTAAAATTAATTAACTGTTCATACTTTTAAAATTAATTTACTGTTTATACTTTTAAAATTATTTACTGTTTATAATTTTAAAATTAATTACTGTTTATAATTTTATTAATTAAAAATTATTATTATTGTTGTTGTTATTATTATTTTGAAATTATTATTATTATTTAAAAATTATTATTATTATTATTTTGAAATTATTATTATAATTTTAAAATTATTATATGGAATGAGATAATTATTATATGGAATGAGATAATTATTTTGAAATTATTATATGGAATGATTACAAATATATAAAATTAAAATAAATCGTTGATTGAGAACTTGAACTAATGGAGCTGCCACCACGTCAAAAAACAAAATCACGTCAAATAAAAAAGTGGAGTTTAATGCATGATCGACTTTTTCCGTCAGTTTTTTGGACGGAAAAATCGATTTGAGTGACCATTTATAAATTTTTGAAAGTACAGGTTATTCGATTGTAACAAAAAAAGTTTGAGTAACTACAATGAAAAACCGGACCCGTCATAAAATGACCAAAAACCGATTTATCCCATATATATGTAGACTTGAAACTCCCGGGACTTAATTAATTAATGTTATTTTACTTAATTTTATTTATAAATAAATAAATAAATATATATATATATATATATATATATATCTTTAAATTTGAAAGTACTAATATAATATAATATTTCATGCATGTATTGTGGCGCCCCCAAAAATTAGGTATACATCACCCATCTTGAGTAGCCACTTACGTAGTGCGAATTTAAATACAACTTATTAACATAACTGTGGGTGTATAATACGACATAAGCGTGAGTTTAAATACAAATATCGTCTACTAGATATTATACAAACTCAAACAAAAGTCCTCATTACGATTATTATCACACTATTTTACTGAGAATAGTGAGGACTACTAATCTTATCTTGAGGACCATCACTCGTTTCCCAGGCTCGTCCCCTATATTATCATTTCACGAGAAACGGTGAAAGAAAGGTGAGCTCAACTAGCCCAAAGAAGAAATATTATGACTAAGATAATGCGAGAATAAATTATCAATAGTCTTGATAATGTTAAAGCGATAAAATACTGATGATAAACCAGGTTTAGCTGCGTGGAATACGCAATCCATTAAAAAAGTCAAGTAGAAAATAAAATCTACTATCTTTTAGGTTTTAAAAGGTTTTTCATCATCTTTGTTATTTGAGACTCAAACTTTAATAAATATTCCACATCATCGAATCACCCCGCACTACGGCGAGGATATTCTTTAGTATCACGACCACAATTATTCATGCACTACTACGGGCGAGAATATTTGTGTATTCATTAATGGTCATGATCATGCCAACAAGCATCCAT
This sequence comes from Panax quinquefolius, assembly GCA_020205615.1. NCBI lineage: Eukaryota > Viridiplantae > Streptophyta > Magnoliopsida > Apiales > Araliaceae > Panax > Panax quinquefolius. The sequence continues at coordinate 14,968,627 of CM035169.1, read as the reverse complement.
CAATGTGTACTTCTGACCATTTCGAGGATTTTTTATCACATCATTTGTAACATTACAATTCGTGATTACACAGAATAGTCTCTCGGTCATAATCATACCAAGTCCATCTATGCACTACATGTGCCACGGATGACTTTCAAAAAATATAAACATGAGGATGATGACAATGATATAAAATTGATAAAACAAGTTCAAGAATTATTTTATCCAGGAATTATTAACGTCAAATTGTCAACATGATCATTGTTTTGTAGAGTAAAATTCAAGAATGATCGGAAGAATATTTCCATGAAAGAATCTTTGGATGAAACGCAAATATCAAGGATATTCTACTAATTTCATGGAGTATAGAAGTCGAAAGTTTTAACTTATTTGGGTATAATAAAGAATGGAATAACAAAAGAAATCACCATGCATGCGATAGACCTTACATGATAAAAGTTATTCCAATGAATAATAAATAACGGAACGAAGTCGTCGTGAAATTCACACCAAGCAGGATGTTCCAACAGAATAATAAAGATGGAACCGGATCCGGTTGTAAAACACAGATAGGATATTCAGCGAGAATAATAAAAGCGAAACCGGTCGGTGTAAAACACTGCATGCAGGATGTTCCAGCGAGAATAATAAAGAGCGGAACCGGTCGGTGTAAAACACATGCACAGGATGTTCCAGCAGAATGATAAAGAGCGGAACCAGTCGGTGTAAAAACACTGTGATGAGGATGTTCCAGCAGAATAATAGAAGAATGTCACCAAGTATAGGGTAAACCACTTATACACGAGTTATTCCAGCGAGAATAATAAGCAATGGAATAACAGCAGGTTCTCTTAATGAATAAGAAAGAATAACACCCTTACATTTGGTAGGAGATTGAATCTTTGCTGCGGTGTAAGTAGTAAAATAATCTTCTTCTTTCTCTCTTATTCTCTCTATACTTCTCTCTCTCTATAGCTTGAATGAATTCGTGAAAAATAATGAAGCCCTAGGCCTCTATTTATAGAAGATTTCTAGCTTACTTTTTAGAAATGTGAAAAGCGAAGTGAAAAGCTGCGTTGGTTTGGCCTTTATAATGTGAAAACGACAAGTGGTTCGGCGCTTGTAATGTGAAACGACAAGTGGTTTGACGTCGGTAAAGGTAATTACTATTAACGAAGGTAAATACTATTATTGACGAAGGTAAATACTATTCACAAGGGTAAATTACTATTGAAGGTAAATACTATTCACAAAGGTAATTACTATTACTATTGGTGAAGGTAAATACTATTGATGAAGAGACTCTTAGATGATGACATATGAGCCCCCATAAAATAATCAAACTTACCACAAATCATAAACACATATTTAATCTTTCAATAATTATTAATCATTTATAAATGTCGTCTCAATTATTGATTTAATACTATAACATATTATACTGAGATGATCTTTGTGACAATAATTGAATCAATAATATAAGAGATATGATGCGTGATTCATAGCGATAATTGAGCATGGTGAGTGACTTCTCACGTAAGCATCGATAATCAATACTGGTGTCTTCTATGCGAACCACGCGTATATTCTACGTACTTTTACCACCGGGTAGTTCAACATTTTTAGCGGTAACACCTCCGTAGTTATTTTTATAAAATATTTTTGTCGTTTTCTCAATCAAACAATAATGTTGTGGGGTCCACCAATGATTGAGCCATTATGCGAATATTCCTAACAAAAGAATATTCCCAGACCAAACGAATATTTTATAACAACTTGCATACTTTGCAAAATTTATAAATATTACCCACAACTATAACATTATATCAAATTTATTCCATAATATTCAAAATAATATTTATAGAAAAATTCATCTTTATTTATAAAAGTGGGGTCTTACAACCTCCCCTTCTTATGAAATTTAGCCCTCGAAATTAAGTGCGATACACAGTATGTGAAGAGGTAAGGATACCTTGATTTCATTTGATTCTAACTCCCAAGTCATTTCCTCAACATCGTGGTTTCTCCATAAAACTTTGACTTGAGGTATAACCTTGGAGCGTAGAATATGTTCTTTCTTATCAAAATTTGAGCAGAACCTCTTCATACGTCAAATCTTCCATTATTTAAATCGGGTCTAACTTCAATAATATGGTTCGGGTCTTTCATATTTACGTAACATAGATATGTGAAAAACGTTATGAACACGAGACATATTTGGCGGTGAAAGCGAGTCTATAAGCCACAGATTCCTACTCGATCGAGGATTAAAATGGGACCGATGAATCGAGGATTAAGTTTTCCTCTCCTTCCAAATCTTGTAACTCCTTTCCATGGAGCGACTCTTAACACACACATGATCTCCTATATCGAATTCCACGTCCTTTCGATGAAGATCAAGATAACTCTTTTATCGATTTTGTGAGGTTTTTATACGTTGTCGGATCATTTGAATCTTTTCCGTAGTCATCACATTACCAACTCGGTCCCAACAACGTTGCTTCACCCACCCTCATCCCAAAGATATCTTTGGAGAGCGACACTTTCTTCCATACAATGCTTGAATGGAGCCATGCCGATACTTTTGCTTGATAATTTGTTGTTGTAGGAAAACTCCACCAATGGTAAGAACTTGTCCCAACTCCCCTTGAAATCAAGGACATGAGTCTTAATAGATCTTCAAGAGTTTGAATAGTCCTCTCCATTGTCCGTCCGTCTACGAGGATGATATGCCGAAGCTAAATCGTAAGTCTGTGCCCATAGCTTTTTGCAAACTAACCCAAAATCGTGAAGTGAATCTTGGGTCTCGATCGAAACTATGGATCTGGATACCATGCGATCTTACAATCTCGTTTATGTACATCTGAGCAAGGCGTTCAAGTGTATAAGTTTCTCGTATCGGTAAGAAATGAAGCGGACTTGGTCAATCTATCAACAATGACCCAAATCGCATCAATGCCTTGAGAAACCTTAGGAAGGCCGAAGAGTGAAATCCATGGTAATGTGCTCCCACTTCCATTTCGGAATTTCAAGTGGTTCTGATGGACCTTTTGGTACTTGATGCTCCGCTTTAACTCGTTGACAAGTTAGACACCTTGAGATAAGCAGTATTTATCTCTCTTTCTTATTGCTCCACCAAAATGTGTGAATATCATGATACATTTTGGTACTCCGAGATGGATTGCAAATGGTGTGTTGTGCGCTTCCATCATGATATTATACTTTAAATCGGGGTCGTTAGGAACACAAAGTCCGGAGTTGACTTCAAGTATTCCTTCTTCATCGATTCTTGCTTGGCGATAAGCACGCCTTTGACTTTCTTCCTCATCGCATCTCGTACTCCGTGTGCAGTAAGCTTGGCGACTTTAACTTTATCAATTAAAGTCGGTTCTACTTTCGTATACTCATTTGTCATCACATGCGTCCACAGAGTCTTTAATTCTATCTCCATCCTTTGCAAGTCACACAAAATGGGCTCTGCGTTGACAATATCAGCACTCAGACTTGCATATGATTTCCTACTCAATGCGTCGGCTACCACGCTTGCTTTTCGAGGATGGTATTGGATGGTATGATCATAATCTTTCAGCATTCAAAGCCAACGTCGTTGTCGCGTGTTGAGTTCCTTTTGAGTGAAGAAATATTTGAGGCTTTTATGATCCGTAAAGATCTCCACTTTCTCCCATACAAGTAATGCCTCCAAATTTTAAGTCTGAAAGAACGGTATGCCAACTCTAGATCATGAGTAGGATAATTCCTCTCATATTCTTTGAGTTGTCGCGAGGCATAAGGCTATTACTTTTCCATGTTGCATGAGAACACATCCCGACCCTTTGCAGAAGCATCATTGTAGATGACAAATCCTTCAGAGCAGGATGGTATTGTCGTAGCGAGCGGTCTTTGAAATAAGTCTCTCTTGAGTTCTTGAAAACTCTTCTCACATTCTTCGCTCCAACCGAACTTTGTATCTTTAAAGTCAAATTTGAGTCGATGGAATAGCGATTCGAGAAAATCCTTCCACGAATCTCCGATAATAACCAATTTAAGCAGAAAGCTACGTACTTGATCATCGATTTAGGTTGTTCCCGACTTTGAATAGCTTGATCTTTCTTTGGGTCAGCAGATATTCCATGACTTGATACCACGTGCCCAAGGAATGCTACTTCTTCAAGCCGAACTCGCATTTCTTCAACTTGGCATAAAGCTTATATTCGCTGAAGCTTTTGGAGTGTATCGACCTCAAGTGTTCTTCATGATCTTTGGCTTTTGGAATAAATAAGGATGTCATCAATAAAGCGACCACAAAGTGATCTAAATATTCCTTGAATACTGGTTCATCATATCCATGAAGGCGCAAAGAGGAGCATTAGTCAATCAAAGGACATGACTAGGGAATTCATAATGCCCGTCTGCAGGTTCGAAAGTCGTCTTTGGAATGTGCACGGTCTAATCTTCAATTGGTGATATCCGGAACGAAGATCGATCTTTGAAAAGAATTTGGCTCCTTGCGGTTGGTCAAACGGTCATCAATACGTGGCAATGGATACCTATTTTTGATGGTGGCGTGATTCAACTCCCGATAATCAATACAAAGTCGCATACTCCCATCTTTCTTCTTCACGAATAGAGCAGAGCACCCCAAGGAGAGAAGTACTAGGGACGAATAAAGCCGATGTCAACAATTCCTGCGGTTGGGTCTTTAACTCACGAAGTTCAATAGAGCCATTCGATATGGGGCTTTGGAAATAGGTTTTGTCACGGGTTCAAGGTCGATACAAAATTTAATTTCACGCTCTGAGGTAGGCGGGAAGTTCTTGAGGAATACGTCGGAAATTTATTAACAATAGGAATATCGTTAAAAGCGGCGTATTTTTATTTAAATCGTGACATGAGCTAAGAAAGCTTGACATCCGTTTTCAATAAGCGAATAGCTTTATGGCTTGAGATGACCGTGATTGATTTTAATGGTTTTGGTCGTTTGAATTAGCATAAGTAGGTTGATTAGGAATATGAAAGCTAACATGACTTACGAAAACAATCAATTTTTGCATGATAAGTAGTTAACCAATCAATCCCTAGAATCACGTCAAATGCAAGTATTTTTAATGAAATAAGATCGACGGGTAATATGAGGGTACCGATTTGAACCAAACAAGACTTATAAATGATTGGATGTAATGAAGGTTTCTCCCGGCTGAGTTTCCACGAGATAAGTCAAAGTCTAATTTCTCCAGAGTCAAATTTAATCGATGGCGCAAGTAGGAGAAATAAAAGAATGGGTAGAACCAGTTATCAAATAAAGTATAGACTTCATTAGAGTTTATGATAAGCTTACCCGTGATGACCTCATTCGGATTCCCTTGCTCTTTGGGAGGTCACGATAAATGCTCTCCCTTGCACTGGTTCTGGGTTTTGAATTTTACGGGATGGCCTTTGGTGCCTCCATCATCCTAATTGAATTTGTCTTGATGAAACGACAAAATCGAGCTAAGTGACCTTCTCTTCCACAATTATAACATGCTTTGGACTGGCATGGCGCAGATTTGGATCGATGTGTCCCTCTCCTCCGCATTTGAAGCATATGATAGGTGGTCTTTCTCCTTCCTTAACAATGGGTCTTTGGTCTTTGACGTCTTTCCATCATTGTTGAATCTCCTTTCTTGAAATGTCCATTCTTATTGTTTTTGTACGATTACCACAGAAGTGGTTACCATGCTCGGCCACTGTTGATTCCTCCACGCTTGTTGTCACCGCCTCGATGACTATTCTCATTTGGTATTATAATTTTGTCTTTGCTCTCTTTTAGTTGCGTTGACTCATTATCGCGACTCCACTAAGCGAGCCCTATTTACAACATCCGAATACAAACACGGTTTATGAGAAATAAGATGTTGGCGTATCTCCTGCTTCAAACCTCTTAAAAACATTCGCGCCATTTCTCTTCATTATCCACAAGTGGGGATATAAACCGTGATAACTCATGCAAATTTTGCCTCGTATTGCGACACGGTCATATTGTTTTGTTCCAACTTGATAAACTCCACCTCCTTCGTATGGCGAATACTTTCCGGAAAGTATTTGTCGTTGAGCAACTCTGGAACTTCTCCCAAGATATCTTGATGCAATTTGGTTGAGTACGCGTTTCTGGATTCCACCCGAATCCTTTCTCAAAATGCAACATAAAGGCGTGCAAAGGAACTTTTGCTCCTCGGAGCATCCCAAGACATCAAATATCTTGGTAATCTGCTTTATCCATGCTTAGAAGAAGTGGTTTTGGCTCTCCCTTAAACTCCGGTGGTCCCAGCTCCTTAAATTGTTTAGCGGTGGACTTTGAGAGTTTTCCGTGTTTCCACCTACGTTTTGGAGCAGTGAGTCGCTCTCGCTTTCTTTGTTGCATAAATTACATAAAGCCTCCGAACATTTGATCATTTGTCATTTTGGTCGGTGTTGTTGTTTTGCATGAGGATTATCGCCTTCACGATGCACATTATCTTGATTATTGATATGTGGTGAATCAACGATCGCTCGCGGCTCCATTCTTTATTCTCAACATTCTCGGATGTCATTTTGAGATCTCGCCACAAAACAAAAGGTTAATTGACATGTAACAAATTATCCTTATCTTCCCGACCAACCAATAAAATAGCACATAAACTTAGGTAGGTAAATACTAAATGAAGGTATTCCCCGTCTCTCCCTCTCTAGTACTATTCTCACATCTTAGCGGGGATCACATCCCTAGCTCGATACTAAGTATGACGCCCCAAAATTAGGTATACATCACCCATCTTGAGTCGCCACTTACATGGTATGTAATTTAAATACAACTTATTAACATAAGCATATGTGTATGCAATCGACATAAAGCGTGAGTTTAAATACAAATATAAATCTACTAGATATTATACAAACTCAAACAAAAGTCCTCATTCTGATTATTATCACACTATTTTCTGAGAATAGTGAGGACTACTAATGCTATCTTGAGGACCATCACTTTCGTTTCCCAGACTCGTCCCGGTATATTATCATTTCACGAAGAAAACGGTGAAAGAAAGGGTGAGCTCAACTAGCCCAATTCAAAGAAATATTATGACTAAGATAATGCGAGAATAAATTATCAATAGTCTTGATAATGTTAAGCCCGATAAAATACAATAGACAACCGGTTTAGCTGCAGATGGAATATACGATCCATTAAAAGAGTCAAGTAGAAAATAAAGTCTACTATCTTTTAGGTTTTAAAGGTTTTTCATCTTTGTTATAATTTGAGACTCAAACTTTAATAAATATTCCACATCATCGAATCACCCACCCACACTACTGCCGAGGATATTTTTAGTATCGCGACCACAATTATTCATGCACTTACGGGCGAGAATATTTGTGTATTCATTAATGGTCGTGATCATGCCAACAAACATCCATCAATGTACTACTACCGAGGATTTTTTTATCACATCATTTGTAACATTACGGCCAATGATTACAAGAATAGTCTCTCGTCATAATCATACCAAGTCCATCTATATACTTCTGAGTGCCATGGATGACTTTCAAAAAATATAAACATGAGGATGATGACAATGATATAAAAAATTGATAAAACAAGTTCAAGAATTATTTTATCCGGGAATTATTAACGTCCAAATTGTCAACATGATCTTGTTTTGTAGAGTAAAATTCAAGAATGATCGGAAGAATATTTCCATGAAAAGATCTTTGGATGAAACGCAAATATCGAGGATATTCTACTAATTTCATGGAGTATAGAAGTCAAAGTTTTAACCATTTGGGTATAATAAAGAATGGAATAACAAAAGAAATCACCGTGCATGCGATAGAAGCCGCATGACGCAGTTATTCAAGCGGAATAATAAATAACGGAACGAGTCGGGTGAAATTCACAAGCAGAATGTTCCAACAGAATAATAAAGATGGAACGGATCCGGTGTAAAACACTGCGAGATAGGATATTCCAACGAGAATAATAAAGGCGGAACCGAGTCGGTGTTGTAAAACCTGCTTGAGCAGGATGTTCCAACAGAATAATAAAAGCGGAACAGTCCGGGTGTAAAAACACACGAGCATGGATGTTCCAGCGGAGAATGATAAAAAGCGGAACCGGTCGATTGTAAAAAACATGATGCGAGGATGTTCCAGCGGATAATAGAAGAATGTCACCAAGTATAGGGTAAACCACTTATACGAGAGTTATTCCAACGAGAATAATAAGCGATGGAATAACAACAGTTCTCTTCATGAATAAGAAAGAATAACACCCTTACATTTGGTAGGAGATTGAATCTGCCGGCAGGTGTAGTAACAAAATACTCTTCTTCTTTCTCTCTTATTTCTCTATACTTTCTCTCTCTATAGCTTGAATGAATTCGTGAAAAATAATGAAGCCCAGGCCTCTATTTATAGAAGATTTCTCTAAGCACTTTGTCGTGTGAAAAGGCGAGTGGCTTTATGACGGTTTTGGCGCTGTAATGTGAAACGACAAGTGGTTCGGCCTTTTTGTAATGTGAAACGACAAGTGGTTTCGTCTGGTAAAGGTAATTACTATTATTAACTGTTGAAGGTAAATACTATTGACGAAGGTAAATACTATTCACAAGGGTAATTACTATCGGCGAAGGTAAATACTATTCACAAGGGTAATTACTATTGACGAAGGTAAATACTATTGATGAAGAGACTCTTGGATGATGACATATGAGTCCCCCCATAAAATAATCAAACTTACCACAAATCATAACATATTTAATCTTTCAATAATTATTAATCATTTATAACTTGTCGTCTCAATTATTGATTTAATACTATAACATATTATACTGGATGATCTTTGTGACAATAATTGAATCAATAATATAAGAGATATGATGCAAAGAATTCATGTAGCAATAATTGAGCGTAGGTGAGTGACTTCTCACGTAAGCATCAATAATCAATCTGGTAGTGTCTACTATGCAACCACGCCAGTATTCTTGTACTTTTCTTTACCAAGGGTAGTTCAGCAGTTTTAACGGTAACACCTCCGTAGTTATTTTTATAAAAATATTTTTGTCGCTTTTTTCTCGATCAAACAATAATAATGTTGTAGGGTCCACCAATGATTGAGCCATTATACGAATATTCCTAACAAAAAGAATATTCCTAAACCAAACGAATATTTTATAACAACTTGCATACTTTGCAAAAATTTATAAATATTACCCACAACTATAACATTATATCAAATTTATTCCATAATATTCAAAAATAATATTTATAGAAAAATTCATCTTTATTTATAAAAGTTTGAGGTCTTACTACATGTATTCAATTAATTTAATGTTCTCGACGGTAGGACATATTCGAATTTTAGTTTACATGTGGTGGACAGTTTTAATTTCTAGCTAGTTAGGTAAAAACTAACATCATGATGCATGTTTCATTATTACTTAGAAAAAGTACTTCAACCAATTAATTTAGAAAGATATTATATGCATCTCAATGGTGCTCTTGCTCCTATATAGCTAAATTAATTAAGTTGATATATATTCAGATTTGATTTTCACTTATTTCTTATATATTATTAGACTTACTTGTATTTTTGTTCATAGAGGAAGTGTACGTAAAATAATAAAAAGAAGAAAAGAAAAACGATGGTAGTCTTATTCGTTTGAGTTGGTAGAATGGCAAATATACAAACAATTAAAAACCTCTTATAAATTATAAAGATTGAGCTCTGCATGGCCATAATTGTAAAGGAAAGGAAATACGTACTCAACTCCATTACTTATTCCTTTCAAGCTTAATTGAGAAGTGAAGCTAACTAACCAGGAATTCAATCGCTCGTCTCAGCTGTCCCAAAATAAATAAATATAATAGTAGTATATATATACTAGTAGAAGTAAAGATTGGCGACTTAACCAGTCAAGGATATAGGTTGAAGCAAGCAACATGAACAATTGAACATGGTCTTAAATTGCTCAAATAGAATTAAGCAGAGGTCAACACGTGGGTTTCATCATCTGAGGATCCTAATTCTCATCTCAGTCACATGTTATATATATATATATATATATATATATATATATATATATATGAGGAGGATCCCAGATTAAATAAAGCGGGTAATGAGCAGATTAAGGCAAAAAAAAACACATGAGTCGGGTTTAACTTGCAGCGTGTTTTGCGGATTAAACCGACCAGCGTATTAAACCCGACCCCGTATTTTTTGCATTGAATCCGTTCATTGGTCCGATTATTTGGTCCGATTTAGAGCGAACTCGATATATATATATATATATATATATATATATATATATATATATATATATATATATATATATATATGCCCAAAATTAGTGTATACATCACCCATCTTGGATCGCCACTTACATGGTACATAAATTCAAATACAACTTACTAATATAATCGTCAGGTATGCAATACGACATAAAGCGTGAGTTTGAATACAAATATTATCTACTAGATATTATACAAACTCAAAAGGAGTCCTCATTACAACTATTATCACACTATTTCACGTAATAGTGAGGACTACTAATGCTATCCTCCTCGACCATTACTTCGCTCCCCGACTCGTCTCCAAATTTATGTTCTCATTTCTCAAGAGAACACGTTGAAAGAAAGGGTGAGCTCAACTAGCCCAAGAAGAAATATTAGGACTAAGATAATGCGTAATAAATTATCATTAGCCTTCAACAAGTGTTAAACCGATAAAATACAATAGACAACCAGTTTAAGCTCATAGCTTGAATAAGCAATCCATTAAAAGAGTCAAGTAGAGAATAAAGTCTACTATCTTTTAGGTTTTAAAAGGTTTTCATCAATTTTATCACCGAGACTCAATTTTAATAAAAAACCACCACATCTAATCATCCCCGTATCTACTGGCCAAGGATTTTCATCAAATTATCAATGGTCACGACTAAACCGAATCACCCCTCGGTCATAATCATACCAAAAACTATCCATCACCGTGCATTACAAAGCCATCGAGGACTTTTGTCACATCATTTATATCAAGTCATGATTATACCGAATGATCCTCGGTCATAATCATACTAAGTTCATCTACGCACGTAAGCCAAAGATAACATAATATAACATGAGGATGATGACAATGACATAATAATTCAATAAAACAAGTTCAAGAATTATTTAATCCATGAATTATTAACGCCCAAATTGTCAACATAATCATTGCTTTTGTAGAGTAAAATTCAAGAATGATCGGAAGAATATTTCCATGAGAAGACTTTGGATGAAACGCAAATATCAAGGATATTCTACTAATTTCATGGAGTATAGAAGTCAAAGTTTTAACCAACCGGAGTATAATAAAGAATGGAATAACAAAAGAAATCACCACACATGCAGATTGCGACAGATAAAAGTTATTCCAATGTAATAATAATAACGGAACTGTGTCGTGAAATTCACACCGGCGGGATGTTCCAATGTAATAATAAAGATGGAACTGCATCCGGTGTAAAACACATGATAGATATTCCAATGAGAATGATAAAGACGGAACCGTGTCCTGTGTAAACACATGCATGTGATGTTCAACCAGAATAATAAAAAAAGGAAACTGTGTCCAGGTGTAAAACACATGCATGTGATGTTCCAATGTAATAATAGAAGAATGTCACCAAGTATAGGTAAATGCACAGATACAAAGTTATTCCAAATGTAATAATAAGCAATGGAATAACATAAGGATTTCACCAAGTATAGGTATGCCGCATATACAAAGTTATGTATAGGGTATGCCACTTTTACAAAAGTTATTCCAATGTAATAATAATAGTGAATGGAATAATGTAAGTTCTCTTCAAGAAGAAAGAATAACACCCTCTACCGTAAAAAAACCTGAATATGTAAGAAGTAAGAAGTAGAATACTCTTCTTCTTTCTATAATTTTTCTCTATAGCTTCTCTCTATAATTTCTCTCTCAGAGTTTCAATGAATTGTAAGAAAATAATGAAGGAATGAACGAGCTTCTATTTATAGGAAAATGGAATGCATAAGAATTAATCCATGAACTATCCAGATTGATTTACTTTAATCTCGACTATCCATATTTAAAGAAAAATCTTTTAAATAAAATATAATATATTCTATTTATATAAAAATATTTTACTATGCAAACACTATGCAATACTATGCAAAACACTACAAAAAAATACTATGCAACACTATGCATAATAAAATATAATATATTCTATTTATGTAATAACTTTAATAAAGTATTCTATTTTATATAAAAGATGTTTCGCTTTATTTTATTACGTTAATAATACTTAATAAAACAAAACGTCATTATCGCTATAATAATTCATATTATTAATCGACAATAATGGAATCAAACCGAGTGACTTCTCACATAAGCATCAATAATCAATACCAGGTACTATTATGCAACCACACGACATCGCATTTTTACTTTTACTACCGAGTAGTTCAACAAGAACTACCAGTAAAACTTCCGCCGTTATTTCAATAAAATAATTTTGTTGCTTTTCAATCCGACAATAATTTCATTAGGTCCACCAATGATTGAGTAGTCATGCATTTAATATTCCCCGCTAAACCTAATATTCCCCACCAATCGAATATAATATAACCACTCGTGCATACTTTGCAAAATTTATAAATACTACCCACAACTATAATATTATCTCAAATTCACACCATAATATTAAAAATTATTTCACCAAATTTAAATCTTTATTAATAAAATCTCTGGGTCTCACAATCTCCCTCCTTATGGAATTTCTCCCCGAAATTAGGGGTACGATAAAGAGGTATGATAAAGAGATGAGGATACCTTGAATACCTTTATCGCTTAAAATATTATTAAAATTCATCTTTTGAAATCTACGCCAAAGCTATTCATTAACAATTCATCTTTGCACTACAAAAGCAAAGATATACAAATCAGAAACCAATAATGCTAAGACGCGACTTTAATAGTATCACGACTAACGAATTATCCATGCACCAATCGCCAAGGATATTCGTGTTTTCAATTGATACATGATTATACCGAACAATCCTCGGTCATAATCATACCAAGTCCATCTATGCACGTAGCCACGAGATGACTTTGAACGCATCCATGAATTAATATTTCATTCATTGAGACTCAAATTTCAATAATTAATCCACATCATCGAATCATCCCCGCACTACGTGCCAAGGATATTCATTAGTATCACGCACCACAAATTATCCATGCATCACTACTACCAAAGATAATTGTGTTTTCAATTACTATGATTATGATTATACCAACAATCCTCGGTCATAATCATACCAAGTCCATCTACGCACGTAATCACATGATGACTTTGAACACATCCATGAATTAATATTTCATTGCCGAGACTCAAATCAATAATTAATCCACATCATCGAATCATCCCCACGCACTACGTGCCAAGGATATTCATTAGTATCACGACCACAAATTATCCATGCACACTACTACCAAAGATAATTGTGTTTTCAATTACTAATTATGATTATGCCGAACAATCCTCGGTCATAATCATACCAAGTCCATCTATGCACGTAAGCACACGATGACTTTGAACACATCCATGAATTAATATTTCATTCATTGAGACTCACTCAATAATTAATCCACATCATCGAATCATCCCCGCACTACGTGCCAAGGATATTCATTAGTATCACGACCACAAATTATCCATGCACTACTACCAAAGATAATGTGTATTCATTAAGATTACCCCACAAATTATTCTACTACGCCAAATTATGATTATGCATAACAATCCTAACAAGTCCGTCATAATCATACCAAGTCCATCTATGCACGTAAGTTCACGATGACTTTGAACACATCCATGAATTAATATTTCATCACGAGACTCATTTCAATAATTAATCCACATCATCGAATCATCCCCGCACTACTGTGCCAAGGATATTCATTAAGATCACGACCACAAATTATCCATGCACTACTACCAAAGATAATTGTGTATTCATTTACTGTTATGATTATACGAATAATCCGTGGTCATAATCATACCAAGTCCATCTATGCACTACAAAGCCACAGATGACTTTCAACATAATATAAACATGAGGATAATGATATAAAGAATCAATCAAATGAGATAAAGGATAAATATTAAACATTTATAATATAATTTATCCAGATTCAAGAATATCCCCATGTTATCAATCATTTAATAATCTCATAATCTAATAACATTAATATTATAACAATATTTTAATCACTTTAAATTTATAAACAATTTATCTTAATTGTTTACACTTTACCATATAATGCATTTAATCATTCAAAAATGTCATACTCATAAGATATCATCACCAATTATCAAATCCCTCATCAAAAAATATGCATATACTCTATATAGGATTCTCTAGCCATAAAATCCTATTTTCAACTTTGTTACTTCACATAACATATTTAACTCATATGTTCAGAATTAAACTATTTTCATGAAAAATACCAAATCAGCCCCCAAAAATATTTCTTTTCTGGGATTTAGCATAATATAGTCCCATAATGAAAATATATTTTTCTCGGAATTTTTAAAATTTATTTACTATTTTTTAAAAATCAATTTCCACTTAATTCCTTAAGAAATTAGCTACCTCAAGTTTAACTCCAAAAATTCCCAAATCTTGGCAGGACCTTACACATGTTAACGTGAGCTTCTAGTTTAAATTTCATGGTCATCGGAGTTATAGAACTCCGGTTATAGCGTCATCGGAAAAACCTAAATATTGAAATAGTCATAACTTGCTCATTTTAAGTCATAATGAGCTCATTTTTGGACAGGAGGTACTTTATACCATATACTTTCATGTCCCAAAAGGCCAGAATTTTTCTCATAATTTAAGTGGCTGAAACAGCCTCTCTAAAATCATGGCAGAAGCTTTTTCGGTTTTTGCAGCTTTGCACTCCTTTGCTAAAATCAGTCCACACAAAAATCTACAACACCTTTTCTAGTAATTCCACTTGGATTAGTTAGGTAACTCATAGATCTAACTCTAGGACTTGACCACATTCAAAAATTCAAAATATAATAGGAGATATGGTCAATTGAATTTCATGTTACGTTTTTCACTAAAATCTGATTTTCAACTCTTTGTGATTTCTAAGAAACTTTCATGTTTTTACATACTAACAACCAACATAACTCATCATAAAACTTACTAATACTTCATATACCCATGATTTTTATTAGTTCTATACTTTTATTATGACTTTCATCATAATCCACGTAAACAGATCCTTTTAGTTGAAGAAATATTTGAGGGTTTAAGAAATGGGTTTTCAGATTTGGGTCAATACAAAATTCGATTTCACGCATTTCTAGGGTAGGCTAGGAAATCTTCAAGAATACGCTAAGAAATTTATTAATGATAGAAATATCATTCAAAATCATTATTCTCATCCAAGACTTGGATAAGACGTCACATTGATACTAATCGTGACTTCTATCCCTTAACCTAGATAAGACCTCACAATGATACCTATAAACTTGCCATCTTCGGTCATGACGTCGCCTACTGTAAAGTCCGGCGGTGCATTCCACACAAGGAAGTCAACAAACGAAAGGATCGGGCTCTTTTACTTATGGCTTGATATAATGTTGATTAACTTTAGGATTTGGTTACTTTGAATTTGTATAACAAAGTTGGTTAGGAATATGAAAGCTAACAACCTTACAAAAGAATAATGAGTAGTTAATCAATCGTTTTCAAAAATTACCTCAAAGGCAAGTATTTTCAAAGAGATAAGATAGACAGTAACGTGAAAGTGTTTATTTGAAACAACAAGATTAATAAAAACAAAGGAGGTAACGAAGGTTTCTCCCAACGAAGTTTCAATAGATAAATCAAAGTCTAATTTCTCCTGAGTCAAATTTAAACGTTGAACGCAAGCAAGAGAGATAAAAGAATGGGTAGAATCAAGATCTAATAAGGTATAGACTTCGCAAGAAAATTTATAATTAACTAACCTGCTAACTTCGTTCGGGTTACCCACTTTTTGAGAAGTCACTTAAAAACTTCTTGAAAACCACCGATTTTGTTTTGTCCAGATCCGCCCTTTGGTGCCACTATCCCATTCTGGACTTGACTTCACTATACTGACAAAATCGAGCTAAATGACCTCTTCTTGAAATTTCCACTTCTATTATCTTTGCCATGATTACCACCCAAGTGGTTACCATTCTTAGCATGATAATTTCCCCCACGATGGTTATCATTGTTCGATAATTGCCACCACCAAGATGATTATTATCGTGTTGTTGGTCGTTACCTTTTGTTTGAACCGAATCAACACTCTCATGTGCTTCATTGCTTATCTCAAAGATTTTCAGGATGCCATTCTCAAACATCACACAAAACAAGGGTTAATTGACATTTAACAAATTATCCCTATATTCGAATCGACCAATTAAATACCAAATAAACTTAGGTAGGTCATACATACTAAGCGAAGGAATTCCGCTCTCCCTCCTAGTTCTTATCTCAAGATCTTAGCTGTGGATCATATCCTAAGCTCGATACCAACCATGACGCCCAAAATTAGGTATACATCACCCATCTTGGATCGCCACTTACATGGTACATAAATTCAAATACAACTTACTAATATAACTGGCCGTGTACAATACGACATAAACTGTGAGTTTGAATACAAATATTATCTACTAGATATTATACAAACTCAAAAGGAGTCCTCATTACAACTATTATCACACTATTTCACGTATAATAGTGAGGACTACTAATGCTATCCTCCTCGACCATTACTCCGCTCCCGACTCGTCTCAAGCCTATGTTCTCATTTCCTCAAGAGAATAAAGTGAAAGAAAGGTGAGCTCAACTAGCCCAAGAAGAAATATTAGGACTAAGATAATGCGTAATAAATTATCATTAGCCTTCAACAAATGTTAAACCGATAAAATACAATAGACAAACGGGTTTAATCGCAATGAATAAGCAATCCATTAAAAGAGTCAAGTAGAGAATAAAGTCTACTATCTTTTAGGTTTTAAAAGGTTTTCATCAATTTTTATCGCCGAGACTCAAATTTTTAATAAAAAACCACCACATCTAATCATCCCCGTACTCACTGGCCAAGGATTTTCATCAAATTATCAATGGTCATGACTATACCAAATCACCCCGGTCATAATCATACCAAAAACTATCCATCATCGCATTACAAAGCCACCGAGGACTTTTGTCACATCATTTATATCAAGTCATGATTATACCGAATGATCCTCGGTCATAATCATACTAAGTTCATCTATGCACGTAAAGCCAAAGATAACATAATATAACATGAGGATGATGATGACAATGACATAGTAATTCAATAAAACAAGTTCAAGAATTATTTAATCCATGAATTATTAACGTCCAAATTGTCAACATAATATCGCTTTGTAGAGTAAAATTCAAGAATGATCGTAAGAATATTTCCATGAGAAGATATGGATGAAACGCAAATATCAAGGATATTCTACTAATTTCATGGAGTATATAAGTCAAAGTTTTAACCAACCGAGTATAATAAAGAATGGAATAACAAAAGAAATCACCATGCATGCAGATTGCAGATAGACAAAGTTATTCCAATGTAATAATAATAACGGAACCTGTGTCGTGAAATTCACAACCGGCTGTGATGTTCCAACAGAATAATAAAGATGGAACCGGATCCGGTGTAAAACACATGATAGGATATTCCAACAGAATGATAAAGATTTTAACCAGTCCTGCAAAAACACATGCATGTGATGTTCCAACAGAATAATAATAAAATCTTAACATGCATGTCGTTCCAGGTGTAAAAACAAACACATGCATGTGATGTTCCAATGTAATAATAAGAAGAATGTCACCAAGTATAGGGTAAACTGCAGATACAAAGTTATTCCAATGTAATAATAAGCAATGGAATAACATAAGGATTTCACCAAGTATAGGTACGCCATGATACAAAGTTATGTATAGGTATGCCACTTTTACAAAGTTATTCCAACAGTAATAATAGTGAATGGAATAATGTAAGTTCTCTTCAAGAAGAAAGAATAACACCCTCACCGTGAAAAGAATCGAATATAGAAGTAGTGAAGTAGTTAGTATACTTTTCTTCTTTCTATAATTTTCTCTATAGCTTCTCTCTATAATTTTCTCTCTAGAGTTTCAATTAATTCGTAGTAAGAAAATAATGAAGGAATGAGCTTCTATTTATAGGAAAATGGAATGCATAAGAATTAATCCATGAACCGGCCCAGATTGATTTACTTTAATCGATTTATCCATATTTAAAGAAAAATCTTTTAAATAAAATATAATATATTCTATTTATATAAAAACATTTTACTACGCAAACACTATGCAATACTACGCAAAACACTACGCAAAAAACACTACGCAACACTACGCATAATAAAATATAATATATTCTATTTATGTAATAACTTTAATAAAAGATTCTATTTTATATAAAAGATGTTTCGCTTTTATTACGTTAATAATAATGAATAAAACAAAACGTCATTATCGCTATAATAATTCATATTATTAATCGATAATAAATTAATCAAACCGGGTGATTTCTCACATAAAGATCAATAATCAATACCGCATATTACTATGCAATGCAACCACACGACATCGTATTTCTTTTACTACCGAGTAGTTCAACAAGAACTACTGTGAAAACTTCCGCCGTTATTTTAATAAAATATTTTTGTCGTTTTCTCAATCCGATAATAATTACATTATGGGTCCACCAATGATTGAGTAGTTGTACGAATATTCCTCGCTAAACCGAATATTCCCCACCAATCGAATATAATATAACCACTGTGATACTTTGCAAAATTTATAAATACTACCCACAACTATAATATTATCTCAAATTCACACCATAATATTAAAAAATTATTTCGACTAAATTTAAATCTTTATTAATAAAATCTGGGGTCTCATATATATATATATATATATATATATAGATTCCATCCATCCACAGAGTTCAAATACGGGAAGAACCTTTTACCAAATTGCGCCACAACCTGCATCTACTTAGACAATTTTTTTTTTTTTTTATAAGTTTATAGGTTTGTGGTAATTTGAGCTAAAGGTTCTAATCAATCGGTTCATTGATGGATGGACACCTATATATATATAGGATTCCATCTACAAAGAACCGATTGTTGAAAGAACCCTTAAATTTCAAAATTCGCCACAACCCTGCAATTTCTACTTTATACATATTTTTTTTTTATAATCGCATGCAAATAGTGCATGTATTTGTGCTTTCTCCCAAATAAATATTATTCTTGTAGATATATATATATATATATATATATATATATATATATATATATATATATATACCGACCTTTTGTGAGGGAGAGAATGAAAAAACAATCGAATTCAGTTTTTCCCATATCCCTATGTTTTGACGTTCATTTTCCAAATTAATAGTAACTGGTATCGGTGATGATGATCACCACCTGCATGTACTTTTAATGCATATATGAAACGGAAATCCTTACGCCCGATCCTCCAACTGCAGGCCTGTAACTTTTTATATTTTTCGTATTTTTTCTTCTTCTGTAATTAAGATCACATTAATAATATAATTAATTGGCCTCTACTATTTAATTATAATTATATATACAGTACATATACATACAATCAAATCTAGGGCTCTCCACTTTACTTTTTAATGATTTGCATGGATGCTTAATTAATATAGATAGATATCCTTCTATATATCTTAATTAATTTTGAAGAAATGGATCGATGTTGGAAAAATATGACAAATTAAGATAATTCTACTCAATAATTAAGGAGCAAAAATAGTGCTCATATTATCATACTATAATTAATTTCCCGTTGAACACTTGCTAAGAGTACTATTTAGAAACTAACTTCAAACGTGAATATGTTTTAGCTAGACACGCATGATCTAGTCGTCAAGCTAATTGCTCATTACCTATATATATATATATATATATATATATATATATATATATATATATATATACACACACACACACACACACACACACACACGTTCAACAACAAGTTTCGGCTACAAGTTATTTATATATGGAAATTCTTTTGAATGACTGCAAGAAGATACATACATATATACATACATGACATAGGGTCATTTTATTTTATTTTATTTGTAGGATGGATCTAGATATGTTTAATTATATTCCACCAATTCTAATCATGGGAAAGATCAGCCAGCGCTTACTGTACGTAGTCTGATCATAAATAATATATACATATTACCAAGAGAGATCTGTCTATATATGATACTCATCGAGGAATCCTATGAACCATATATACCCAACTGGTAATGTATAGGCATTTCATTTCTTTTCTATTTTTGGACTCTTAATTTGTTTCCTTCCATTTCAAATTACGTACAAAATATATAGTTTTATTCTTATCATAATTAACATGGCATCTAAGATTACTCAATTCTTCAGATTTTGCAGGGACTAATAATACACTGCAAATTAAGGAGTCCATAACGTGCATGGTGGTCAAACTCGAATGGTTGACAAAGTGTGAGATTCCATTAACAAGAAATCAATTGATCCTTTGGTTTTTATTTGTTATTTCAAGTAAAATTAATCGTCTCATTTAATATGGCAATGTCCATTCTATTTCCTCTAGATATGGCAGTGGCGTGCATTGATATGATCCAAATCATATATATTTGCATGGGGGAAGATCATGATATTCTTTACAGCTCCAATTAATCATGTCTTCTTAATTTGTTTACGAAGTTGTAGTAATAAATATATTTAGTACTTATTTTTTGGAAATTAAGTAATTATAACTATATAGTATTAAACCCAAACCCCATCGTCATAAACACTACTAATTCATTATTAGAATTTCTAATTAACCATGTGCATCGTTGGGTCTATCAGTCCTCGAATTCATGTACAAATAAAAAGATCTCTCATATGCAAAATTAAATGTATAAATAGGAGTAGTATAGTATAACATTAATTATTCTAGATTAAAAATAATTAACAACTAACAGAAAAAACAGAAAAAACTTGACAGTAAATGATTAGATATTAATAATTAAAGAGGGTAGCTAGCTAGCCTTGGGATTTAAATAAAAAAAAAGTTGGGATCGTTCAGCAAGCATCTCGGGGCACATGACCTAAGATCCAATCAACAGCGAGGACTGTACTGAGAGTCACGAGCAAGTGAGAATTACCCTAATTTCTTTATAATCATCCTTCATATCCAGTGGGCTAGCTGGTCTCTCAGATAACAACAGTTTTTTTTTTCTTTTAGACTCCAAGAAAGATATATAATGATCCTACTAGCATATGCTCTCTGTACCATGCATTTACTTGTATTGTATATATATATATATATATATATATATATATATATAGACATGATTATCTTTTTTCATGCATTATTCTATTCTCCAACATATAGATATTAACGTACGTATGACCTAACTTATATAACTGTTCATGTTTCGCCAATTAAGTCTGTGTGACGGAGTGAAGGGACGAATAAGAGCTTAGGAATTCGAGTTTTAACTGCTGAGATAAAACCGTCAAACTGAACCAAATGCACGCGTTTCTAATAATATTATACGTGTTAACGTCAAGATCTTCTGTCACGTCTCAATCACGTAAGACGTCCCGATCCTGCACAGTAAATACGATCAACACACAAAGCTTGGATAATTTGGACTGGTAGAGAGATAAATTCGGCGTGAGAGTCAAGACTGAGTGATCGCGAGGTTAACATTAATGGAGGATGTAAAATGTTTAGCGTTCCGAGAGCGATAAAAATGTATGCGTACCTTTTGTTAGAAGACTCCCTTGCTAGGTTATATCTCATCATCGGTTTTTTGTGTCACCAACCCTGATCTGACACAGCCCCCCACTTCTCTATGGTCTCAGCCGGATGCATGCAAGTTGTCACCTTTTTCTCATCAGACTGCATTAGGTGGATAAAATCCCATCCACATTAATGATCTGCAGACTTTTGGTCAACCGCTTTCCTTTTTCATCATTCTAGTCAAAAGCTTTAGATATAAAAAGCTTTAATGGATCAATCCTTTGACCCAAACCCCATCATTATGAGGATATAATAAAGGTAATATAAATATTAAGGCCAATAACTATAAAACTCAATAACAAAGGTCCAATAATTTAATTAAATGGATAGGCCCAATCCATCCTAGGTAATAGAGGAAATATCACGACTCAAACATCGCTTTCTAATTTTTTATTAAATAGGATATTTAATAAAAAACTATAAGTGGTCCACGATATTATGAGATCCAACAAGATTGAAATGGGCCCAAAGTATGACTTACCAAGGTCCAACTTGTAAGACCCCAAATTATTATTAATGAAATTTAATTTTCTCTATTTATTATTTTGAAATAGTAAGGGTTGATGTGATTAATGTGGATAGTTAGGGGTAAAATACGCAAATATTTCAAAATAAGCAAGTGGTTATAAAATATTCATTGTTGTTCTGGGGAATATTCGTTTGGTCGTGGAATATTAAATGCTGTCGGGGAATATTAAATACGAATGGTAGCGACGTGTGTGGGCCCCATAACTGAAAGCGATTGGATGAAGAAAACGACAAATATAAGTTGTTTAAAAATAACAGCATAGTTATTACTGAATTAACATTGTTGGAATACCCGGTGGTTAAAACACGTAATATGCGTTGTTGACAAGAAGACAGCTACGTGATTGCACCAATTATTGAAGGCACTACTCAATAATGGTTACTGAGAATTACCGCTCAAAGATTTTATTGAGTTAATAATTCTTTGCGTTGATATTTTATATTCTTTGTTGTTTCAATAATTGTCATTACACAAGATATTTTTCATTATCGAAGCAATAATTCATATTATCCGAATAATATTATTAGATAACATTATTGGCAATGTCTAGAAAGTTACATACAGGAGAGGTTTGGTCACCTAGTCAAGGCTACCAAGAAGAAGAAATTCTTATTGGAAAGCCCCTTCCTTTCACAGGAGCGCACGGTTGTCAATATTGTGATTCGTAATATTATTTGTGAATAATTAATTATTGATTCATATGATGAGGAAAATATTGATTTTATGTGGATATAGATGGAGAAAAATTTTAATGTGACAATTGTTGAAAATTGAAATTTTATCTTTTTACGATAAAATAATTCATTTAAATATATTATTATATTTTAATAATATTATAATGGTGATATTTTTACAACGAATGTGGGATATATGAGTATACGAGGAGGAAGAGTATTTTTGTTGCAATAAATGTTTAAAACATGTTAAACATGCTCATTGGATCCCATTTATCGATTGGTGAAATTTGATTATAACCGTAAAATCGCTTGGATTTGTGGATTTTGGTCAATTTCTATTTGGAATTTGGAAAAACTTTCTTCGCAAAGTTGTAGAGAATTGAATTTCCTATAAAACTCGTGAGATTTGAATTTTCTGATGAAAGGGCTATTTATTATGAATTATTGAAGTTCGAAGTTCAAATAATTGATTTTGGAAGTTTAAAATATTTAAAATTAGAAAAACGTTTTTCTTACTTTTTCTAGAATGTGGCATGTGTTTGATGGCTGAAATCAGATTCTAGGCATATGTAGGAAATTTATATAATTATATTATTAATTTATTAAATTTTCGCTTTGGTGTTCTAAGCATTTTCCTATAAATAGGGTGCTTGGGTTAGAATTGAAAATCACACGTAAACTTAAGTTTTTCTTTCTATATTATCGGAAATGTATTCTTGTGAGTATTTTGAGTATACTCCGAGTATTGCTAGAAGTACTTAATCTTCGAGGTAAGGATGTTATTTTCTTTCTCAAATGATATTATTTCTCAATATCATTATATCGAAATATTAGTTGGAACTTTTTATCAAATTTAGAACTTTTTCATGTCGGGATTACTATTCATGAGTTACTATTCACGAGTTACTATTCATGAGTTACTATTCACGAGTTCTTATTCAAAAGTACTATTAAGTAAGCGTGAAGATGTTTTTTTTGGAATTTCTATCTTTTGGTGTTGGAGTTCTTATTCACGATACTAAGACTATTCACGATATCGACACTATTCAATTTAAAAATAAAATTTCTTCTTTTTGTCCAAAATATCTATTCCGGATACTAGCTTTGATTGTATCCATGTTTTGATCATTCTTGAATTTTACACCACTATGATTATTTTGAGGTATTTTTGAATATGGATAAAACAAATCACGAATCCTTAATCCTTAATCCTTGTCATTTTGTTTCTTTGGATTCGTTTCTTTAAAAAATATTTTCATCATC
The DNA here is from genome assembly GCA_020205615.1 of Panax quinquefolius. Lineage (NCBI taxonomy): Eukaryota > Viridiplantae > Streptophyta > Magnoliopsida > Apiales > Araliaceae > Panax > Panax quinquefolius. The sequence continues at coordinate 14,944,216 of CM035169.1, read as the reverse complement.
CTCGATCTTAAATGATGATATTATTGAATATTTTGGCTGTAGTACAAAGATGAATGATTTTTGAAGAATATCTTTGGGCAGTAGTCAAAGATGAAGCGTGTGTTTAGATGAACATGATTAATCGATGAATATCTTTGGCCTATAGTGCAAAGATGAATATTTGATTCGGATGTATATTGATTGATGTTACGGGGGATAAAAGATGAGCGGTGAACTTTTAAATTCATACATAGAAGATAGTAGTTTGCATTCTCTACTTAACTCTTCTAATGAATTATTATTTTCATTGCGAATATTGATTTAAAATTTGTTGTCTATTGTATTCTATTAGATTTTTCCTGTTGAAGACTAACGGTAATTTGTTGTATATTATCTTAGTCATAATATTCTTTCTTTGGGCTAGTTGAGCTCACCCTTTTCCTTTTTGTTCCATTTTTCTTCTCGGGAGGCGAGAATATAAGCGAGTGCAATTTAGCCTGGGGGTATGGAATGAAGGTTTTAGAAAGAATTGTTTAGTAGTCCTCACCATTTTGTAAAATAATGTATCAATAAATGTGATGAGGATTTATTTGAGTATAGATATTATACTGAAGATAATATTTGTATTCAAACTCACAGTTTCTTGTTGTAATAATAAAGTTGTAGTTGTTTACATGTACCATGTATTTGGCGACTCAAAATGGGTTGGATGGAATGGACCTATTTTGGGGGCGCCATGATTAATATCGAGCCATAAGTAAAAGCCCCGAGCCTCTCATTTGGTGACTTCCTATTTATGGGGGATGATGAAGCCGGACTCTCCGTAGGGACGCCTTGGATTTCTTGGTGGCAAACCGATAAGTACCATTGATAGGTCTTTGTGGTTGAAGCACCATGAGGGTCGTGATTGGTATCGAGCTTAGGGATATGATCTACTGGCGTAGATCGGGAATAGAACTAGGAGGGGAGAGCGAGTAAATCCTTCGCTAGTGTGTCCTACCTAAGCTTATTTTTTAGTTGGTCGATATATAGGGATATTATGTGATATATTAATTTCCTTAATTAACCCTTGTTTTATAGCAAGATTTGAAACGTCGATCGAGAATATTAACAATGGAAATGAGACCAAGTGGAGACGCACTTGTACTCACCAGCGAGGAGAACGTCTGCAACAGCAGTGACAATGTTCCTCCATGAAACAACACCGAAAGCGAGATGATGAGCGAGGGATGTTTAGAAGCTTTTTTGCGATTCATGCAAAATCGAGACGAGGAGACTCGTGTTCAAAATCTGAGGAGGAAATGATAGCAATTCTTTGGTTGTCACAAACAAGCAGTTCAAAGAGTTAGGACCACGAATTTAAGGGAAAGCGGATCCGATCGCGGCGGAAACATGGGTCAAATAAATTACCAAGATATTCGATGTCTTGGGATGCACGGAGAACGAAGGTTCCATTCGCCACCTTTATGTCCGTGGCGAGGCGTATCATCGGTGGGAGTCGTGAAGCGTACCCATCCATCCAAACCAAGACTTCAAGATGTTGGGAAACATTTTGAAACTATTTAATGATAAATACTTTCCGAAAGTGTTAAATATATGAAGGAAGTGGAGTTCATCAGATTAGAGCAAAACAACGTGGCGGTGTCTCGAAGACGAGGCAAAGTTTGCGAGTTATCGAGTTTGCACCTCATTTGGTGGAGAATAAGGAACGTATGACGCGGATGTTTCGAGAGGTTTGAAACCCGATATCGTCAATATCTCATTTCTTATAAACTTTCTCTCTTCGGATGTTGTGCAGGGCTCAATTATTAGAAGCGAGATAACGAGTACTGCAGTTAAGCGAGGACCACAAACCGAGGATTGTACCGTAGAGATAGCGATCAACAAAATAATGATAACCGGCGGAGAAAGAAACAGACGGACAAAAATGGTAACCACTCTGGTGGTAATCATAGCCCGTAAAACAGAAGAAGCGAGTCGGGAGGAGATTTTAAAAAGAGGAGATTTAATAACGATTATATGAAGGCGACAGTCTTACGTGACAAGAATCTGGTTCTAAGGGAGGAGAACGACCAATTTATCCATATGCTATAAATGCGGAAAAGAGGACATATCGGTCCAAAGCGTCCACAACGATTCAAGGTATGCTATAATTGTGGAAAGGAAGGACATATCGCTTTCGAGATCAGACGATGGCGAAACCTAGTTCAATGGGGACGGTGACTCAAAAGATCATCCCGAAAAAAGTCAAAGTCAGCGATTCCGGAAGAAGCGTTTGTTGTGGATGGTCAAAATGCGAGAAACCCAAACGAGGTAATCACGGGTAAGCTATTTATAAATTTTGCTTAGTTTATACCTTACTTGATACACGGTCTTTACCCATTCATTTATCTCTCTCCGCTTGTGCTCAACGTTTAAACTTGACTCAGGAGAAATTAGACTTTGACCTATCTGTGGAAACTCCGTTAGGAGAAACTTTCATCACATCCATCGTTTATAAATCTTGTTTGATTCAAGTTGGCACCATCACCTTACACATTGACCTTATCTCTTTAAAGATACTTGTTTTTGATGTGATTTTGGGATTGATTGGTTAACTATTCATCATGCCAAAATTGATTGTTTTCGTAAGGTTGTTAGTTTTCATATTCCTAACCTTGACTGTTGTATGCAATTCAAGCAACTAAACCATTAAAATCAATCATCGTCATATCTAATCATAAAGCTATTCGTTTATTGAAAAGCGGATGTCAAGCTTTCTTAGCCCATGTTATGGATTTGAATAAAGACACGTCAAATTTGAATAATATTCTGTTGTTATTGACTTTCCGACGTATTTCTCGAAGAACTTCCTGGTCTACCCCGTAACGTGAAGTTGAATTCTTTATTGATCTTGAACACGTACAAAGCCCATTTCTAAAACCCCATATCAAATGGCTCCTATTGAACTTGGGGAGTTAAAGGTCCAACTACGTGAATTGTTGGACATCGATTTCATTAAATCTAGTACATCTCCTTGGGGTGCTCTGTTTTATTTGTAAAGAAGAAAAGCGGGAGTATGCGACTTTTGTATGACTATCGGGAATTGAACCATGTCACCATCAAGAATAGGTATCCTCACCTCGTATTGATGACTTGTTTGACCCGATTGGAAGGGCACAATTCTTTTTAAAATCGATCTTCGTTTTGGATATCATCATTTGAAGATTAGAGGCGAGGATATTCCAAAGATCGCCTTGAACTTCGGTATGGGCATTATGAATTCTTAGTCATGTCTTTCGGACTAACTAATGCTCCTATGGCTTTCATGGATATGATGAACCGAGTATTCAAGGAATATTTGGATCGGTTCGTTGTTGTCTTTATTGATGACATCCTTATATATTCCAAAAATCGCGTGAAGATCATGAGCACCATTTAGTTTGGTACTCAAAGGCTTCGTGAAAACCAACTATATGCCAAATTGAAGAAATGCGAGTTCGGCTCGAGGAAGTAGCATTCCTTGGGCACGTGGTGTCGAAACATGGAGTATCTGTTGATCCGTGAAGATTGAAGCAATACAAAGTTGGGAGCAACCAAGTCGATGAATCAAGTGCACGTAGCTTTTTGGGCTTAATTGGTTATTATCGGAGATTCGTGGAAGGGTTTTCTCGAATCGCTACTCCATTAACTCATTTAACTCGGAAGGATACAAAATTCGTTTGGAGTGAAGAATGCGAGAAGAGTTTCCAAGAGCTTAAGAGGAGACTTATTTTAAGACTGTTTGTTAACAATACCATCTGGTTCGGATGGATTTGTTATCTCTGATGATGCTTCGGTGCAAAGGGTTAGGATGTGTTCTCATGCAACGTGGGAAAGTCATAGCCTATGCCTCGCGACAACTTAAAAAGAGTATGAGAGGAATTATCCTACTCATGATCTAGAGTTAGCGGCGATCGTTTGCATGCTTAAAGATATGGAGGCACTATCTATATGGGGAGAAAGTGGAGATATATTCGCACCATAAAAGCCTTAAATATTTCTTCACTCAAAAAGAACTTCAACATCTAGCAATGACGTTGGCTCGAGCTATTGAAAGACCACGACGACCACACTATTCAATACCATCTTGAAAAGCGAACGTGGAAGGTGACGCGTTGAGTAGAAGATCATATCGCGGAACGAAAGAGTGCGATGATGTCAGTATATGCATAGAGCCAACTTTAATAGAAAAAGTTAAGGTTGCTTTCAAGCCACCGGCCGGAAATGATGAGTATGAAGAAGAAAGTACAAGAAGGAGCTATTAGGGCGAGAATTGATGAAGAAGGAATACTTGAGTCCACTCTAGACTTTGTGTTCCTAACGACTACGATTTGAAGTACAAGATTATGATGGAGGCACACAATACACCATTTTGCAATCCATCTCGGAAGTACTAAAATGTATCGTGATCTTTTACATACATTTTGGTGGAACAATATGAAGAGAGAGATTGCAAAGTTTATCTCAATGTGTTTAACTTGTCAACGTGTAAAAGTAGACATCCGGTACCTAAGGGTCCATTGCAACCACTTGAGATTCGAAATGGAAGTGGGAACACATTACCATGGATTTCAATCACGGGTCTTCCTACGGTTTCTCAAGGCATCAATGCTATTTGGGTTATTGTTGATAGATTAACCAAGTCCGCTCATTTCTTGCCGACACGTGAGACTTATTCCTTGAACGTCTTGCTAGTATAGACGTGAATGAGATTGTGAGGTTGCATGGCATGCCAAGTATCCATAGTTTTGGATCGTGACCCAAGATTCACTTCAAGATTTTGGGTTAGCTTGCAAAAAGCTATGGGCACGCAGATTTGATTGATTCGGCAGATACCATCCTCAAAGCAGACGGACAATCGAAAGGACTATTCAAACTCTTGAAGATTTATTAAGACTCGTGTCCTAGACTTCAAGGCGGTTGGGATAAGTATTTACCATTGGTGGAATTCTCCTACAACAACAAGTTATCGAGACAAGTATAGGTGTAGCTCCATTTGAATCATTATATGGACGAAAGTGTCGCTTCTCAATTATGTTGGGGACGAGGTGGGTGAAGCAACACCGTTGGGACCCGAGTTGAGTACGTATGACGTGAAAAGGGTTCAAAGTTGTACAAGATCGGTCGATCTCGTGAAAAGGGGTTCAAAGTTATAGGTAGCGAAAGGTCAAGACAGGTGAAAAATTCGAAAGGCGTTATTTGTAACTACCCCATCTAGTAACAAGGGATGGAATGAGAAATGGTTTTACGTTAAGGGACCCAAAATTGTTACTATTGCGAATATGGCTCTTGATAAAAAAATTCATTGACTTCGGTGGCGTTTCGTAGGAAGAGCGATAAATTGAAATGGTAAATCTCTTTGACAACTTTCCGAAGGAAGAATGGAAATACGGACTTCTCTCTAAGCAAGCGTGGTTATACGACCACAAATGTAAGTATAGATTTACTTTATCAATATTTTAAAAATTGATGTGGTATAGATTTTGATGTAAAATTGTTAATCTTCTGCAGTAACTTTGATCAAACCATCGTCTTCGGAGGTGAAGGAGTTGGAGGATTTTCTAGCTGGAAAATCCGTAGAAGTCATTGCCGAGTCCTCCCAATAGGAAGTTGTCCGAAGATAATGTGGTCGGGAAATCTACAAAGGTTGGTTCTGAACCTTCTCAACCGGAAGCCTCTTCCCAATTCAAACCACCTACTGAGACACCTCCTACCGAAGCACCTCAAGCCAACGCTGAATCCCGCACCATTGAGCCGGCCAAGAAGAGCCCATTTTGCGTAAATACAACTCAAACTACGTCGAAGGAAGAGGGTGCCCAAAGCCCAAACAGATCTCTATACCATCGATTAGAAGGTTTTACGAATCAATCAAATGTCAATCGATACCCCCACCTATCGCTTAGAATCTGGTACCTCCAACTGTTGACTTACCACCACCGATCATCGACCCAACACGCTTGATCATCGACCTAACACCACCAAATTACCGACCCAGCGGCACCGGTTGTCAAATCTACAACGATTCGAAGGAGCTTACTTGATCATGTCTGCTCGCAGACGATCGTAGGCGATGATCCTTCAATTAAGAAGTTAAAGACTTGGGTCACTCTTTTGACCGCCGATGACTTGAGGTTGTCTTCTTGAGTGTTCTTCCCCGATAATCCCATTGGAGACTCGAACTATTAATGAAGAAGAAATGAATCGAACTCATTGCAACTCCATCTCGAAAGAGGAAACGACCATCTGACAGTCATCCAAGCTCAACACATGTACATTCACCAGTTCGCGACCCTGTCCCAGCTCAATCATCTTCCACCGAAAATGTATACATGGATCCTTCTCCCGTTCGTGACCAACCAAGGCCTTCCCCCCCAAGGCCTTCATCACAAAAATTCCATGATGAGGCTACTGGAGTGCCGACCTTGTGGCCTCGGTATAACGCCAATTTTCCCTTCCAACTCTTTTCGCCTTTGTTCGGAAAATGGCGATCATCGATTTGTTGGCAAATGCATTTAACGGGAATTTTTCTTGATGAAGGCATGAGTTATCTGGCAAAGGTAAGTTACAATTTTCTTGGTTAAATGTTTCTTTTCTTATTTAAATATCTGAACTTATTTGGATCTTTGTCGAATATGTGCGAAGCAAATGCGGTCTTGAGCGTTACGCCCTGCACACATAAATGCCGAGTCTGATGAGGAGACCATGAAAAGGGAGATCAACATGTTGAAGGCCACGTTGGCTCGAGAGAGAGAGGAACACGAGTTCGCTTTTTTGTGCCAATGAAGGTCTTCAAAGGGAATTAGCCCAAAATAAAGATGATCTGAGGGAAACTCATGATGTGTTGATCTCGGTCAGGGAAGAACTGAAGATGACAAAAGCCATCGACCAGAAATTGACTAACATGAATGTCCGCTTCGTTGCAGAGACTGAAGCTCTGAAGAATAAGAATGAAGAGATCATTACAGCACATCGAGACCTGGCAACACAACTTAGCGAAGTTCATACAAAGGCTCGGGATGATAGGAAGGCCCACAGGGCTAAGCGCCGTAAACTTCGTAGTAAGATTAAGGTACTTCTGGAACGGGATCCTCCCATGACCGAAGAATTGCTCAAGCAGATTCAGGAGGACTATCGGACTTCTGATGAGCTCGGTGCAGAGATTATGAAAGTATACTACGAAGGATACGAAGACCGCCGGAGTCAATCTGAGGAAAAGTCGGTGGCGACCCAAGTAAATCCTGCTTTGCTCGATTTTAAAAATGATGTATAAATAGGATTTTACTGCTTCTGATCTTTAGAATTTTGTTCAAAAATTTTGTAAAGAAATTTAAGTGGACTTGTTTAAGTGTTTAATGAAATTTTAATTTTCTTTACTATGACTTCTGTTTACTTCGTTTCTTGTCAATAATTCAGCATCAATGATCTTGAATGAACTTAACTTAAACTACAAATCAGATAAGGTGTATAGCAGTTAAGTTAAGAAATGAAATGAACTGAATGAACTGAACCGAACTTAACACTTGCATAAAGTAATGTATACTTGTGACGCCCCCAAAATTAGGTATACATCACCCATCTTGGGTCGCCACTTACATAGTATGTAATTTAATACAACTTATTAACATAAGCATCTTGTGTATAATCGACATAAGCGTGAGTTTAAATACAAATATAAATCTTACTAGATATTATCTGAACTCGAAAAAAAAAGTCCTCATTACAATTATTATCACATTATTTCACGAGAATAGTGAGAGGACTACTAATCTTATCTTGGGACCATCGTTTCCCGACTCGTCGTCGGTATATTCTCATTTCTGAAAGCGGTGAAAGAAAGGGTGAGCTCAACTAGCCCAAGAAGAAATATTATGACTAAGATAATGCGAGAATAAATTATCAATAGTTTTGATAATGTTAAACCGATAAAATACAATAGACAACCCGGTTTACCTACCGTGGCGATTTAAAAATAGGTCCATTCCATCCGACCCATTCGAGTCGCCAAATACGTGAATGAAACAACTACAACTTTATTATCACAACAATAAGCTGTGAGTTTAAATACAAATATTATCTTCTGAGGCGATATTTATACTCAAATAAATCCTCATCACATTTATTGATACATTATTTTACAATAATGGTGAGGACTACTAAACAACTCTCTCTAGAACCTTCATTCCATACCCCGACTAGTACTACATTTACATTCTCGCCTCACGAGAAGAAAAATGGAACAACAAGGAAAAGGGTGAGCTCAACTAGCCCGATAAAGAATGTTATGACTAAGATAATATACAACAAATTATCGTTAGTCTCCAGCGAGGAAAAATCGATAGAATCTGATAGGCAACAAGTTTGGATCAATATTCATGGCGGAAATAATAATTCGTAGAAGAGTTACGTAGAGAATGAAATCTACTATAATCTATGAATTTAACGGTCCATCATCAATATTTTATCCTGTAACATCAATCGATATTCATCTCGAATCAAATATTCATCTTTGCACTACTGAGGCCGAAGATATTCATCAATCGGTCGTGTTCATCTCAACTTTTGTTCATCTTTGCACTAAAGGCCAAAGATATTCATCGATCGGTCGTATTCATTTAAACACACATTCATCTTTGCTTTCTGGGGCGAAGATATTCATCGATCGGTCGTATTCATTTTCATTTAAACACTGCTCATCTGCATTCTCACAGCCAAAGAAGATATTCTTGAGAAATCATCATTCATCTTTGCACTACTGGGCCAAAGATATTCAATAATATCATCATTAAAGGCGAGGATGATGAAAATATTTTAAAAAAGCGAATCCGGTGAAACAAAATGACAAGGATTAAGGATTAGTACTTTGGTTTTATCCACGTCAAAAATACCTCAAAATAATCATAGTGGTGTAAAATTCAAGAATGATCAAAACATGGATCTGATCAAGCTAGTATCCAAAATAGATATTTTAGACGAAAAGAAGAAATTTTATTTTTTGGTGAATAGTCTTGAGTATCGTGAATAGTCCGATATCGTGAATAGTCTCAGAGTATATCGTGAATAGTCTACAGTATCGTGAATAGTAACTCAGACACCAAAAGATAGAAATTCCCAAAAAAAACATCTTCACGCTTCATGAATAGTACTTTCGTGAATAGTAACTTCGTGAATAGTAACTCATGAATAGTAACTCGTGAATAGTAACTCATGAATAGTAACCCGAGCATGAAAAAGTTCCAAATTTGATAAAAACTTCAGATCGACATTTCAACATAATGATATTGAAGAAATAATATCATTACTGAAAAAAATAATATCCCTTACCTCGAAAGAATCGATTGCCGGAAGGAAAGGTCGGAAGTGATCTTTGAATGAAACTTTATCTTGACAAAGCAACTCTCAAAGTATCTAAATACTCACAAAATCGCTCGATAATATAGAGAGAAAGAGAAAACTTTGTTTACGGTGTGATTTTCAATTCTAACTTAGCCTCTATTTATAGGAAAATGTTAGCCGTAAAGCGAGACTTGACTTTACACGATGGCTTTACACACTCTATTGCCACCCACCACATTTGAAATAAAATTCAGCACATTTTTTCACCAACCACAAGTGGGGCCCACTCAATTCTAGAATTTTCCACCAAAATCAATTATAAACCTAATTTAAGAATCAGACACCTCTTAAAATTCACAACAAATAATTCGTGCATTTTAACGGTTCAAAATTTGTGGACATATACTCAACTTATGTATGTATAACATACCCAAAAATTACCACAATCCAAGCGGTCGGATTAAAAATTATAACCCATGATATATCTCAAAACCCACGATTTGATTTTTAACACCTCAATCCAGATAAAATCTTGATAAAACACCTCAACAATAATTTCTTCATTTATAACCACATAAATAAATCCATCATTTATATCCACATAAAATAAATATTTCTTTATCATATGAATCAATAATTAATTATTCACAAATAATATTACGAGAATCACGATTATATGACAACGGTAGTTCCCGAGGAAGAGGGGCTTTCGATAAGGATCTCTCACTTCTTGGTAGTATGATTAGGTGACCAAACCTCTCCTTGATGAACTTTCTAGACATTGCCAATAATGTTATCTAATAATATTATTCAAATAATATGAATTATTGATCGATAATGGGAAATCTTGTGTGCGGTGACAATTATTGAACAATGATAATATAAAATATCAACGCAGCAATTATTGAATCGATAAAATAAAATATTGAGCAGTAACTTCTGTGAAAATTATTGAGTAGTGCCATCTTACTACGTAAGGATCGATAATTCAACAATCTTTATGCAATCTGGTGTCTTCTTTGTGCGACCACGCGTATTCTTGTATTTTAACCAAGGGTATTCAACGGTCTTCTACTTTATGGTAATAACTACTTCTGTGATTATTTATAACCACCCAAACTTTGTCGTTTTCCTCATCCAATCGCTTTCGTTATGGGGCCCCACACATGGCATTTATTGCAGTAAATGCGAATATTCCCAAGCGATCACGAATATTCCACGACCAAACGAATATTCCCAAAGCAAAAATGAATATTTTATAACCACTTGCTTATTTTGAAATATTTGCGTATTTAACCCTTAACTATCCACATTAATCAAATCAACCCTTACTATTTCAAAATAATAAATAAAGGAAATTCCTTTTTATTTAAAAAAATTTGAGGTCTTCTGACCTCCTCTCTTATGAAATTTCGTCCTCGAAATTGGCGTACGATACAGTGTTTGAAAAGGTAAAGATACCTCGCTTTCATTTTCGTTTCCAACTCCGGTCATTTCCTCAATAGCATGGTTTCTCCACAAAACTTTAACTTATGGTATAACCTCGGTACATAGGTCGTATTCTTTCTCTACAAAATCTTGACGGTACCTCCTCAAATGCGTTAAGTCTTGGCTATCTCGTCCGGTTTAACTTCGATGGCGTGTTTGGTCGTCCACATATTTCACGTAACATCGATCGTGAAAAGCGTTATGAACACGCGTCGTACTACTTGGTGGTAAAAGCGAGTCTATAGGCCACAGTTCCTATTCGATCGAGAATTTCAAATGGATTAATAAATCGAAGGTTTGAGCTTTCCTCACCTCACCGATTCTCGCTTTTGAAATAACAACTTCTTGCACCTCCTTCTTCAAATTCATCGATTTCCGTGTGTAGCTTGAGCGACTTTAACTTTATCGATTAAAGTCGATTATACTCGTATATCATCACGTACTTCGTATATCATCACGTGGGTACCTAGAGTTTTCATCTCCATCTCTATTATTTGTATATTATCTGAAATGAGTCTTTGTGATATTGTACTCGTACTTGTATCACGATCTTACTACTTCGACACGTCGGCTACTGCGTTAAACTTTTCGAGGATGGCATGGTCGAACATGTCTTTGAAATGAGTCTCCTCTTGAGTTCTTGAAGCTCTTCCCACATTCCTTGCTCCATTCGAATTTTGTATCTCTCTGAGTTAATTGCGATAATGGAATAGCGATTCGAGAATATCCTTGACGAATCTCGATAATAACCAACTAAAGCCTAGAAAGCTACATTATTTCGATTCTTCGACTTAGGTTTGTTCTCAATTGTGACTCATATCCCAATCTTGGATATGCGTCACAATGACACCTATCGATTTACTATCGCCTTGCGAATATGGCGTCCCCACGGAGAGTGCGGCAGGTGAATTCCACAAAGGAAGTCACAAGATAAAGGCTCGGTACCAAATTCTATAGTTGAATTTTAACTCACGAAGTTTGATAGGAGCCATTCGATATGAGATTTTAGAAATGAGTTTTGTCACCAGGGTTCAAAGTCGATACAAAATTTAATATCGAGCTTTGGGAGTAATCCAAGAAATTCTTGAGGAAATACGTCGGGAAAAATCAATAACAACAAGAATATTATTCAAATCGGCGTGTCTTTATTCAAATCCATAACATGGACTAAGAAAACTTGACATCCGTAATAAGCGAATGACTTCATGGCTTGATATGAAAATGTTTGATTACAATGGTTTGATTGCTTGAATTGAATAACGAGTTGCTTAGGAATATGAAAACTATGACCTTACAAAAGCAATCAATTTGGCATGATGAGTAGTTAACCAATCAATCCCCAAAAGCAAGTATCTTTAAAGAGATAAGGTTGACGGTAAGGTAATGGTGCCAACTTGAATCAAACAAGATTTTTTAAACAGCGGATGTAATGAAAGTTTCTCTAGCGGATTCTCCATAAATAGGTCAAAGTCTAATTTCTCGTAGTCGAGTTCAAGCGTTGGTATAAGCGAGAGAGATAAAGAATGGGTAGAAGCAGAGTATCTAGTAAAGGTATAAACTTCGCAAGAATTTATAATTAACTAACCGTGCTAACCGTTCGGGTTCTCGTATTTTAATAGGTCACGACAAACGCTCTTCGAGAATCGTTGACTTTGACTTTTACGGGACATCCTTTTGAGTCACCATTCCCATTGACTGGGTTTCGATATCGTACAATCTCGGCGATATGTCCTTCTTTTCCACAATTATAGCATACCTTAAAGCTGTTGTGGGCGGTTTGGGTGATATATCCCTCTTTCGCATTTGTAACATGTCTGACCAGGTGGTCTTTCTCCTCCTTGGAACCGATTGCCCACTTGGCCAGCGTCTTCACGTAGTCGTTGTTGAATCTCCTCTTTTAAAATCTCCTCCCGACTCGCTTCTTCTATTTTCATGGCCACGATTACCACGGAGTGGTTTACCGCCTTTGTCCGTATTCTTCTTTCTCCTTTGGTTATCGTTATTACGATGACTACTATCTTTGGTATGATCACTGGTTATGGTCCCTCGGTTGAGCGTACTCGTTATCTCGCTCTAACAATGAGCCCATTTACAACATATCGAATAGAGAGAAAATTTATGAGAAATGAGATCTTGGCGTATCTTAGGGTTCAAACCTCTCGAAACATCCGCGTCATCGTTCCTCATTCTCCACCAAATGAGGTGCGAACTGGATAACTCATGAACTTCGCCTCGTCTTTGGGACACCGTCGTGTTATACTGCTCGATCTAATAAACTCCACTTCCTTCGTATAGCGAATACTTTCGGGGAAGTACTTGTCATTGAAGCATTTGAAAGCGTCTCCCATGACATCTTTGAGTGCAAATTTGGATGGGTGCGCTTCACTGATTCCACCGATGTCTGCCTCGCCACGGAACATAAAAGTAGCGAATGGAACTTTTCTGTTCCTTCCGTGCATCGAGACATCGAATATCTTGGTAATTTGCTTGACCCGTGTTTCGCCGTGATCGGATCTGGCTTTCCCAGAGTGCAGTGGTCCCGACTCTTTGAAGCTGCTTGTTTTGTGACCACAGTGAATTGCTATCATCTCCTCTGTATTTTGAACACGAGTCTCCTCGTCGATTTTGCATGAGCTGCAAAAAGCTTCTAAACATCCCTCGTTCATCATACGCTTTCGATTGGTGTTATTCACGGGAGGTACATTGCCCGACTGTTGCACGTTCTCCTCGTTGTTAAATCTGAGCATCTCCACGGTCTCATTTACTCCACTATTAATATTCTCGATTCGACATTCTCAAAATCTTGTCATAAAACAAGGGTTAATTAAGAAATCAATCACATAATATCCCTATATCTTGACCAACTAACAAATAAGCTTAGGTAGGACACCTAGTGAAAGGATTTACTCGTCTCTCCCTCTAGTTCTATTCCCCGATCTCATGGAGATCGTATCCCTAAGCTACGATACCAATTGTGGCGACCCCAAAATAGGTCCATTCCATCCAACCCATTCACGAGTCGCCAAATACATAGATGCGAAACAACTACAACTTTATTATCACAACAATAAAGCGTGAGTTTAAATACAAATATTATCTTACAGACAATATTTATACTCAAATAAATCCTCATCACATTTATTGATACATTATTTTATAATAATGGTGAGGACTACTAAACAACTCTCTCTAGAACCTTCATTCCATACCCAGAGCTAGTACTCATTACATTCTCGCCTCACGAGAAGAAAAATGGAACAACGAGGAAAGGGTGAGCTCAACTAGCCCGATAAAGAATGTTATGACTAAGATAATATACAACAAATTATCGTTAGTCTCCAGCGAGGAAAAATCGATAGAATCTGATAGGCAACAAGTTTCGGATCAATATTCGCGTGGAAATAATAATTCATATAAGAGAGATCGTAGAGAATGAAATCTACTATAATCTATGAATTTAACGGTCCATCATCAATATTTTATCCTGTAACATCAATCGATATTCATCTCGAATCAAATATTCATCTTTTACTTCTGGGCCGAAGATATTCATCAATCGGTCGTATTCATCTCAACTTTTTGTTCATCTTTGCACTAAAGGCCAAAGATATTCATCGATCGGTCGTATTCATTTAAACACTGTTCATCTTTGCACTACAGCCAAAGATATTCATCGATCGGTCGTATTCATTTAAACACTTTCATCTTTCTTTGCACTGATATTCTTTGAGCCGAAGATATTCTTGAAATCATTCATCTCTGCACCTTCGGGCCGAAGATATTCAATAATATCATCATTAAAGGCGAGGATGATGAAAATATTTTAAAAAAGCGAATCCGGTGAAACAAAATGACGAGGATTAAGGATTCGTACTTGGTTTTATCATATCAAAAATACCTCAAAAATAATCGTAGTGGTGTAAAATTCGAGAATGATCAAAACATGGATCTGATCAAAGCTAGTATCCAAAATAGATATTTTAGACGAAAAGAAGAAATTTTATTTTTTGGTGAATAGTCTTGCAGTATATCGTGAATAGTCTTGAGTATCGTGAATAGTCTTAGTATCGTGAATAGTAACTCCGACACCAAAAGATAGAAATTCCACAAAAACATCTTCACGCTTCATGAATAGTACTCGTGAATAGTAACTTCGTGAATAGTAACTCATGAATAGTAACTTCGTGAATAGTAACTCATGAATAGTAACCCCAAGCATGAAAAAGTTCCAAATTTGATAAAAACTTCAGATCAACATTTCAACATAATGATATTGAAGAAATAATATCATTTCTGAAAAAAATAATATCCCTTACCTCAAAGAATCGGTACTTGGAAGGAAAGGTCGGAAGTGATCTTTGAATGAAACTTATCTTGAGCAATGACTCTCAAAGTATCTAAATACTCACAAAATACGCTCGATAATATAGAGAGAGAAAGAAAACTTTGTTTACGGTGTGATTTTCAATTCTAACTTAGCCCTCTATTTATAGGAAAATGTTAGCTTGGCAAAGCGAGACTTGACTGCTTTACTGATGGCTTTACTACGCTACTATTGCCACCCACCACATTTGAAATAAAATTCAGCACATTTTTCACCAACCACAAGTGGGGCCCACTCAATTCTAAATTTTCCACCAAAATCAATTATAAACCTAATTTAGAATCAGACACCTCTTAAAATTCACAACAAATCATTCGTGCATTTTAACGGTTCAAAATTTGTGGACATATACTCAACTTATGTATGTATAACATACCCAAAAATTACCACAATCAGCGGTGGGATTAAAAATTATAACCCCATGATATATCTAAACCCACGATTTGATTTTTAACACCTCAATCAGATAAAATCTTGATAAAACACCTCAACAATAATTTCTTCATTTATAACCACATAAATAAATCCATCATTTATATCCACATAAAATAAATATTTCTTTATCATATGAATCAATAATTAATTATTCACAAATAATATTCTGAGAATCATTATTTATAATGACCCGGTAGTTCCCGAGGAAGAGGGGCTTTCGATAAGGATCTCTCTCCTTCTTGGCGCGCATGATTAGGTGACCAAACCTCTCCTTAGAGCGAACTTTCTAGACATTGCCAATAATGTTATCTAATAATATTATTCAAATAATATGAATTATTGATCGATAATGGGAAATCATGCGTTGACAATTATTGAACAATGATAATATAAAATATCAATATGACAATTATTGAATCGATAAAATAAAATATTGAGCGATAACTCTTGTGAAAATTATTGAGTAGTGCCATCTTACGTAAGGATCGATAATTCAACAATCTTGTGCAATCTGGTAATAACTTCTTTGTGCGACCACAGCGTATTACGTATTTTAACCACCGGGTATTCAGCAGATCTTCTCTAGTAACAACTACTGCAGTTATTTATAACCACCCAAACTTTGTCGTTTTCCTCATCCAATCGCTTTTTCCGGGTTATGGGGGCCCACACATGGCTGCCGTTAATGCGAATATTCTGAAGCGATCTGAATATTCCACGACCAAACGAATATTCCCAGAGCAAAAATGAATATTTTATAACCACTTGCTTATTTTGAAATATTTGCGTATTTAACCCTTAACTATCCACATTAATCAAATCAACCCTTACTTATTTCAAAATAATAAATAAAGGAAATTCCTTTTTATTTAAAAAATTTTGAGGTTGAAAGAGAATAAGCGATCCATTAAAAAGTCAAGTAGAAAATAAAGACTACTATCTTTTAGGTTTTAAAGGTTTTTCATCTTTGTTATATTTGAGACTCGACTTTAATAAATATTCCACATCATCGAATCACCCCTACTTGACTACTGACGAGGATATTCTTTAGTATCACGACCATAATTATTCATGCACTACGGGCCGAGAATATTTGTGTATTCATTAATGGTCATGATCATGCCAACAAGCATCCACCGATGCACTTCTGACCATCGAGGATTTTTATCACATCATTTGTAACATTTACGGTCATGATTATTACCGAATAGTCTCTGGTCATAATCATACCAAGTCCATCTATCTGTCTACAGCCATGAGATGACTTTCAACATAATATAAACATGAGGATGATGACAATGATATAAGAATTCAATAAAACAAGTTCAAGAATTATTTTATCCGGGAATTATTAACATCCAAATTAGTAAAATTCAAGAATGATCGGAAGAATATTTCCATGAAAGATCTTTGGATGAAACGCAAATATCGAGGATATTCTACTAATTTCATGGAGTATAGAAGTCAAAGTTTTAACTTATTTGGGTATAATAAAGAATGGAATAACAAAAGAAATCACCGTGCGTGCGGTACTTAGCATGTAGGCGGAGTTATTCAGCGAGAATAATAATAGCGGAACTGGTCGGTGAAATTCACACGCAAGCGGGATGTTCCAACAGAATAATAAAGATGGAATCGGATCGGTGTAAAACATACGAGATAGGATATTCCAGCAGAATGATAAAAGCGGAACGGTCAAATTGTAAAACACACAGAGCATGGATGTTCCAATGAATAATAATAAAAAGGCGGAACCAGTCCGGTGTAAAACATGACGCAGGATGTTCCAACAGAATAATAATAAAAAGCGGAACCGGTCAATTCCTAAAAACACGAGACAAAATGTTCCAAGAGAATAATAGAAGAATGTCACCAAGTATAGAATAAACCAGCGTATCTGAGTTATTCCAGCGAGAATAATAAGCAATGGAATAACAACATTCTCTTCATGAATAAGAAAGAATAACACCCCTTACATTTGGTAGGAGATTGAATCTACTTGGCGGTGTAGTAACAAAATACTCTTTTTCTTTCTCTCTCATTCTCTCTATACTTTTCTCTCTATAGCTTGAATGAATTAAGTGAAAAATAATGAAGCCCTAGGCCTCTATTTATAGAAGATTTCTAGCTTAGTACTGCTTGAGTGTGAAAAGGCAAGTGGTTTGACGACTAATGATGTGAAAAGAAAAGTGGTTTGGCGTTTGTAATGTGAAACGACAAGTGGTTCGACACTGTAATGTGAAAGCGACAAGTGGTTCGACGTCGGTAAAGGTAATTACTATTAACGAAGGTAAATACTATTGTGAAGGTAAATACTATTCACAAGGGTAATTCTTATTGTGAAGGTAATTACTATTGACAAAGGTAAATACTATTCACAAGGGTAATTACTATTGACGAAGGTAATTACTATTGACAAGAGGTAATTACTTATTGTGAAGAGACTCTTAGATGATGACATATGAGCCCCCATAAAATAATCAAACTTACTACAAATCATTTTTTTTCATCAACACATATTTAATCTTTCAATAATTATTAATCATTTATAACTTGTCGTCTCAATTATTGATTTAATACTATAACATATTATACGAGGATGATCTTTGTGACAATAATTGAATCAATAATATAAGAGATATGATCACAAAGAATTATTGTAGAATAATTGAGCGTATAGGTGAGTGACTTCTCACGTAAGCATCAATAATCAATACTGTGTAGCTACTTACGCAACCACAGCGTATTCATCGCGTACTTTTACCACCGGGTAGTTCAACAATTTTAACGGTAACACCTCCGTAGTTATTTTTATAAAATATTTTTGTCGTTTTCTCAATCAAGCCAATAATTACATTATGGGGTCCACCAATGATTGAGTCGTTATCTGAATATTCCCTATAAAGAATATTCCCTGAACCAAACGAATATTTTATAACAACTTGCATACTTTGCAAAATTTATAAATATTACCCACAACTATAACATTATATCAAATTTATTCCATAATATTCAAAAATAATATTTATAGAAAAATTCATCTTTATTTATAAAAGTTGGGGTCTTACAATACTTATCGTTTTCGAAGTGAGAGACAGGTCATGAGTGAGGTGAATTCGGCTGATCCTCCTTGCACCATCAAGATCTTGTTTACCACTCGGGGTAGAACAAGTATATAAGGACATTTGTTTACCACTCGGGGTAGAACAATTTTATAAGGGCCATAGAATTTGTCTACCACACGGGGTAACAAATTCATAAGGACACTCCTGACAATAAGGCTGTCATCGAGTGGCCAGCGAGTCCTACCATACCTCCTTACTTCGGTGCCCATTGATTCACCATTCGGGGTAAAAACAATATAAAAGAGGATCGTGGAATTTGTCTACCGCTAGCAGGTATAACAAAACCATAAGGACACACTCCTTTGAAGAGGCTACCATCGAATGGTCGGTGAGTCCACCCGAATCCTCCTTACTTTGGTGCCCATTGATTTACCACCCTTGGTAAAATCAATATTAAAAGGATCACATGATTTGTTTACCACGGGGTAACAAATAATTAAATTTGTCATCGAATGGCCGGTGAGTCCTACCATACCTCCTTACACCATTGTGATCTTAGGACAAATAGGAAGAGGATCGGTTGTGAAAAAGTAACTTTTTATTGATGGTGATCAATCGTATACGGACTTACAGTAAACCGACTCGATCTCTCTTGAAAGTATTTAAAGATGCGCTTGGCGTGCCAAGTGTTCTTAATCTCGGATCCATCCAATGCCTTCAATCGGTAAGTTCACGGCTTTGGTACTTGATTACATAAGGTCCTTCCCGATTCGGCATCGAACTTCCCCACGTTCTGCGGCGTAGATGCTTCAAACTTCTCACGAGGACGAAGTCCCCACGAAATCTACTGAGCTTTACCCTTTGTTGTAATGCTTGGCAACTCTCCTCCGGTAGATCGCTAACTTGATCAAAGCCACTTCTCGACTTCTTCTAACAGATCCAAGTTGGCCTTCAGTCCTTCGTCATTGTAGATCTCTCTGAACTGACTAACGAGAAGACTTAGAGATCCAATCTCGACTGGGACTAAGGCACCGATACCATAAGCCAATCTGAAAGGTGAATCTCCTGTCGTAGTTCTCGGTGTAGTTCGGTAAGCCCACAATACCGAAAGCGGCTCTTGACCATCTTCCTTTCACTTCATCAATCTGCGGCTTGATCCAGATTCGTGACGTTACGTTAGTCACCTCAACCCGCCCATTCATTGTGGATGAGCCATGAAGTCTTTTCGTGTTGAACCCCTGACTCTTCGAAATCCTTCAAATTTTGATCCCAAAAGCTGGCGTCAGGTTGTCGATATCACCACTTTAGGAATCCGGCGAAACACTACGGATTCTTTCATGAACTTCAAACACTTTTATTCCGTTATCAACAAAGTGGCCGCCTCTACCCATTTGGTCATGTAATCAATAGCAACTATAACAAAATTGACATATCCTTTAGCTTTTAAGAAGCGGACTCGATATATCAACCCCAGGAGACAAAGAAAGGGTATAGGAGATAGAATTGAGTATAGCTCTTACGGTGGGTGATGTGGGATCAATTTGTTGGTGGCACTTCTCACACTTCTTCACACACTCTGTAGCTTCCTTAAAGATCGTTGGCGATGGTATCCACGCGAAAGAACTTTGTATGCCGATGACTTAGAAGCCGTATGATCACTGCAAATTCCTCGTGGACTTCAGAAGAGCATACTCGACTTTGAAGCGGAACCAAACACTTTAATAATGGTGATGTAAATGCCCCGATAAAGATCCCCATCAATAAAAGCGAAGTTGGCACTCTTGTACTTGAAATTCTTTACTAGTATCGATCCAGAAGGAAGGACGCCATCGCAAATATTCGATGTAAGGGAGTCATCCGGTGATCGGATCGTTCGATACACATCACCGCTTCATCTTTGGATACTCAACAACGCAAAACCTCCAAATAATGACCCATTGAAAAGCACTGACATCCGTAGTGGCTAGTTTTGATAAGGCATCGGCAATGGAATTGTCGTTACGTTACATGCCTTGAAAATCATAAGAGACAAAATATCGAAGTCGGTCTTTCAACTCTGCCAAATACTTGATCATCTTTGTCCTACGAGCTTCATAATCTCCTGACAATTGTTTGACGACCAACTGAGAGTCACTGTAAATGATCAGCTTCTGGACTTCTAGACTCTTCGCCAGTCGAACTCTTGCTAGCATTGCTTCATACTCGGCTTCGTTGTTTGTTGTTTTAAACCCAAATCTGATTGCTTGCTGTACCTTGAATCCCTCCGGACTTGTCAAGATAATCCCTGCCGCACTAACATTCACCGTAGAGGACCCATCTACATACAACGTCCATGTACTCTCGTAGTGTTGAAGAAGCTGCAATCGCCGATCGGACGTCTCTTACAGCAACTCAAGATCTGCCCGGTGAATGTACACTCCACCATAAAATCGGCCAAGCTTGACCCTTGATAGCAGTTCGGGGATGATATTCAATGAAAAATTGGGACAACTCCATAGTCCATGCTGCTAATCTCCCTGAAACCTCTGGCTTACCCATTACCTTCTTTAGTGGTTGATCCGTGTAGACGACTAGGAGCCTGCCTTGAAAATATTGCCGAAGCTTTCGGCTAGCAATTATTAAAGCAAAGGCAAATTTTTTAATATTTGGATACCTGGTTTCAGCATCTCGTAGGACGTGACTGACATAATAGACCGGATGCTGCTTTTCACTGACCTCCCGAACCAGTACTGCTCCAACCGCTAATGAACTTGCTGCAAGGTACAAAAGTCTCTGCCGGGGCAGGCTTTACCAATAGGGGAGCAGAAGACAGATATGTCTTTATGCCTTGGAAGGCGTCTTCGCACTTCGAAATCCATTGGAATGTCTTCGCATTTTTCGGCCCCTTCAGTGTGTCGAAGAACGGCAAACATCTCTCTGCAGATTTGGACATGAACCTCCTCAAAGCTGCAATCCTGCCAGTCAAACGTTGGACGTCTTTGAATGACTGAGGAGTCTTCATGTCAAGAATGGCTGGATTTTCTTGGATTAGCCTCGATGCCCTACGGTGACTAGATTTCGAAACTTTTTCGCACCGAGGTAGAAGGTGCATTTTTTGCGGATTGAGCCTCAACTTGTGATGACGGACGATCCGAAAACATTCCTCCAGATCGTCCAAGTGCTTACGAACTGCATGCTTTTCACGATCATATCATCCACGTACACCTCCATGTTCCTCCCTAGCGCCTCTCGAAGATGAAATTCATCATTCTTTGGTTAGTGGCCCTAACATTTATCGACGATTAAAGGTCATCTTCTTATATCGTACACCAAGCGGTGGGTAATGAATCTTTGTCTTGGGATGTCCTCTTTGCACATGGATATTTGATGATAACTGAAAAAGCATCCATAAAGCTTAGTAATGCATACCGAAGTGGCATCGATAAAAGGTGATCGATATGGGCAAAAGGATAAAAGTCTTTTCGGACAAGTTTTATTCGGTCGATGTAGTCGATGCAAACTCGCCATTTCAGATTCTGCTTTTGCACGAATACTACATTAGCCATCCACTGTGGGTAGTCGATCTCAAAAATAAAATCAGCAGCCATCAGCTTGGCAATCTCATCGTCAATGATCCTCTGACATTCAGGTGCAAAGATCCGTCTTTTTTGCCGAATAGGCTTCTTCGATGGATCCACTTCCAGTCTGTGTTCAGCAATCATCCGGCTAATCCCTGGCATGTCTTGAAGTTCCCATGCAAAAATATCCGCATAGTAGCGAAGTAGTTCCATAAGGTTTGTCCGAAGAGGCTCTGGTAGACCCGAACCAATCTTCATTTGTTTTATCCGCCTTTAGAGGACCATTTCGATCTCTTACGCTCTCTCTGCGGGGAATTACCAATGGCTCCGAGCTACTTTCAGTGAAGGGTTCGATCTCAATTTCCATGGTTTGCTTACATTTGCGACTCTACTCGGAGGAAATAACAACATTAGATAATAGCGTCGGGTTAGATCCAAGTCCCCGCCACTCTCCGAGACTCAGGTGTCTTTGTGGGGAACTTGATTTTGAAGTGAGGATGGAAGTCATAGCTTGGAGATTTGTCAATGTAGGTCTCCCGGTATGGCGTTGTGGTAGAATCTACATACACAACATAGAATTTACATAATATTTCTACTGAGGAGGTTGTCTTTGAAGATCCTTTGGGAGTTCGATGGTGCCTATGACTTTGATTTGGATCATTCTTTGAAGCCATATAAAGGAGCCTCTTGCCCGACCTCCATCTTTCGCCCATCAAGATGCATCCTCTGATAAGCATGGGCATACAAAATATCTACAAAAGACTCGTTGTCTATCATCGTACGCCACATCCACCAAAGCCCACAGGCATGCAGTGATCACTAACGCTCCTTCATTGTGGCTCGATGGGCTCGAAGGATAATCTGCATCGATAAAGGATATAACAGTCCACGGAAATGGTCATCGGCCTTACCGGGGAACACCGCCATGGACATGGCCAAGAATCCGGATATCCTCTCCTCTTCTTCCCTACTAACTTCCCTACTTGTCCCTCGGTTATAACATCAACGACGTGTCTGGCGGTGGTATTGGAACATTTTGAATGGTGGAACCATTTGAACCGTCCGAGCGAGACGGTCGGCATTCTGCTTGATCTTGTTGGTCCCTCCGGCCACATCTTGAACCAATGATAGCTTTGAATCTTCTTCTCCACGAAATCCTTGATTACAACACTCATTAATATCGTGGCCCACGGCTTGATGATAGCTACAATATTTCAGAGAGTTGCCTTGCCACCGTCTATAATTATCACGAGGTGGCTCAAAGAATGTTTGGTTTACGATCCGGTCCAAAATCACCGACCTATCAATTATTGATTTAGTGTAAACCTTATTCACCTTGAAGTGACGCAGTGGACGACTACTTCTTATCGCCATGAGTTATTGTACTTCTTGAGCGCCCTTTGGGCCGATCATTATACCCCGTCTTTCCTACGATCGCCCTAGGTCTTAGGAATATCGCCTCCTTCATTTAGTGCGAAGAAGGATGCTTTGTGCTATTCATTGATTCCTCCACAACAATATAACTTACGCGCTTGTCGAAAGCTCTGCGCGGACTCTTGGATGATGGAACATCAATTTCTTCACTAGCTTTTCGGACTTCACGGATCTAGCCCATTACGAAATAGCCCTACCGCTTTCGAGATCATTGAGGTCGGATACCTGACCAACTGCTTCTACGAACCTCTTCACATCTTGGCTAAAGATTCGTTGGATAAGCTGTCGACTGTCAAGCAGAACACCGTAGAAGCTTCCCTCTTCTTCGGTTGCTCCCAAAACGGGCATGGAACTTGTCACAGAGCTCAGTCCAAGAGGAAATTGAATCTGATGATAAAGTTCTCATCCACTGCCTCGCATCTTTCCTTAGTGTTGTGACAAACGTGTGACACTTGGCAGCATCGATAAAGTTATAATAATCCATCGGCCGATTGAGCGCTGGCTATGGTTATAAGGATCCCAGATCCATCGTAACTCTCCGTGTGTGGCGACTTCTTGGTGATATACGCTTTTCCTTAAGAATGTCAGGAAAAAGAGACGCTTTCTTCCCGGGGTGTCCTTCACTTCTTTGCACCTCTTCGCTTGCTGCCGGAGCTCTTTCAACTCCTTAACCAAAAATCTACCCCTTAGGTTGAGATGGCCTTCTTTCTCCGGGAGTCTTTTTTTTCTTTTGAAAGGATTGGTCTTTTTTACTATAGAACCCCCAATTTTCGAGGGACTTCTACAATGATGGTGGCCCACGGGCGGCGTGCCTGGCGGACTTTCGGAGTCTGACCCCTAGATCTGCTTCGTCTTTGGATTACGTGAGCTATGATGAGAATCTTGTAACAACGAGCTTTCTCTTTGTGATTCTGGGGAGTATGTTCTCTGGATCGACCTCTTTGTTCACTTTACCTGCTCTCCCTAGGGACCCGGCATGATGGTGCGTTCCCTCGATCTTGAGGAGTAGGGCTTCTCGATCTTCTTCTTTCTCGATGTTGGTCACGAGTTTCACGTCACGAATGGCGGGTTCCTTCCCACTTCGATGCCCACGCTCTTCGGAACGAACGTAACTGGACGCTTCATCTCTCAACTCTTCCATCCGGGACATCTGCTCAGCTATATCCTGTCGTTGCTTTATAAGTGCCTCCATGACCCTATCTGTTTCGTCTGCCATCTTAGCCAGCCGGGAGGCCTTTTCGTCATGGTCACCTCGGTATCGAGTCTTAAGTGAGGTGCCTTCTACTTGTTTTTCGATCGCATGGGAACTCTTTTCTGTAGTGAAGACTAGCTTTCTCTTAGCTTTGCCTTACACCCTTGGAAGAGAATCTTCATGCAAAGCGTTTGATATTTGTCTTTGGCATGAACACTTATTGTAGGTCCCAAACGCTCCTTGACACGTATTCATGGTCTTTGATTCATTACTTGACCATCGGTACATCCTTGATGTATCCGCTACTCTCTTTCCCATCTTTGAAAGCGTAGAGCAAATAAATATTTGTGATTGCCAACTCTTGAACACTAGAACTTCGCCCCCTCCTTCTAGCCTTGATGTTAACGCCAAGATCTTACGCCACGTCCCGATCACGTAAGTCGTCCGATCTGCCACAATAAACACGATCAACACACAAAGCTTGGTGATTTACCGGACCGTCGGGGATAACTTTCGACGTGAGAGTCGATCTGATGATCACAAGGGTTAACAATGGAGGATGTAAAATGTCTAGTGTTCCGAGGCGATAAAAATGTATGCGTACCTTTTGTTAGAAGACTCCTTCACAAGTTATACTCACGTGCCGATTTTTTGTACCCTGACCACGATCGACCACATTTCACTCCTCTATGGTCTCGGTAGGATGCATGCAAGTTGTCACCTTTTTTCTCTTGTACTGCTTGCGCCAAATTTGGATAAAATCCATCCACATTAATGATCTGCAGACTTTTGGTCATTGCTTTCCTTTTTCATCATTACAAGTCAAAAGCTTAGATATAAAAAGTTTTAATGGATCAATCCTTTATTGACCCATCATTATGAGGATATAATAAAGGGTCTTTTACATAAGTATACAACAAATAGAAAGTAATTACAAGAAAAGTGCATCAACTAAATAATTACAAAAAGAATGTAATTATTACAAAAATAGTACAATTCACATTAATAAGGAAACCTAAAATCAAGGATAACTAATAATTCAAATTCAAATTCAAATCTTGTCTCTAACAACAGTTTCAAATCCATAATTCAAAATTCAAATCAAAATGAGGAAATTAAAAAAAAAATTATGAAGGAGTTATTGTACATCATCCTCCTCCCCATTCTCCTATGCATTGCATTATATCGTCATCGTCAAGTAAATGGCCGCTTGGCCATTATATCGCCGCCGCCACTTACCGCCACCGCGGGAGTTCTTTATTCGAATTTTTTTTGACGATTTGGTTACCAACAAAAATTAAAATGTTTACCTTTATCTGAAGTTTGGCTACTAAGCGCATCACATTTAAAATAAAAATGGTAATCAAATAAAATTGAATTAGTTACTTTATCGAAAAGTTTGGTAACCAATCTGTATGAAGTTTGGTTACCAATCGTATCACATTCAAAATAAATAGGTAATCAAATAAAATTGAATTGGTTACCTTATCGGAATGTTTGGCTACCAACTACACATATTGACCGATTCGGCGACGTATTTATTTGATTCTGGGTGGAGGTGGAGAATGAACCCAGAGGTGGAAGTGGGCGCGGAGGGAGGAGGAGAGGGGAGGAGGAGGAGGAGAAAGAGGCGGATGGAAGGGGAGGGGGGGGGGGAGGGAGGGAGGGGGGTGGCGGGAGGCGGGGAGGAGGGAGGAGGAGGAGGAGGCGAGGAGGGGGAGGAGGGGGAGGAGGGAGGAGGAGGGAGGAGGAGGGAGGAGGGGGAGGCGGGAGGAGGGGGAGGCGGAGGCGGAGGGGTGGGACAGGAGGAGGAGGAGGAGGAGGCGGAGGTGGAGGGAGGGAGGATAAGAAGAAGGGAAACATAAATGGAATGAGAGAAAATCGTGGGAGAGATGGGGAGAAAATTGTGGGAAAGATGGTAATTGTGTGCATAATTAAAGGGATAAGATTGCACTTTTTTTGTAATTAAATATTACATATCATTCTTTTTGTAATTATTTTATTTGTACTCTTTTTATGTAATTATTTTTAAAATGTAATAGAATATGTAATTGTCCCTATAATAAAGGTAACATAAATATTAAGGCCAATGACTATAAAACTCAATAACAAAGGTCTAATAGACTAATTAAATAAATAGGTCCAATCCATCCTACTTCAATAGGAAATATCATGACCCAACAATACGTAAACTAAACATCTAAGATTTGAGTAATTAAATTACATCTGGCTCCATTTCTTTTTTCCAAATGGTTCTCTGGATGCATGAATAATAAAAAGAAAGTATATATATATATATATATATATATATATATATATATATAAACATGTACCAAATTATAAAATTATAATGTTTGCATTACATGATAAAGTTATAACTTAGTTTGTTAAGAAAAAGTTGTTATTTTAATTAAGTTTCTCCAATTAATCATACAAGAACATAGTAGTAACTCGTAAGAATTAATTAATAATGAGTTAGAAAGAGATCGAGATGATTAATAGTCTCAACTCTCAATTGATCTCATTAAGGCAGATTATGCAATTGAGTTCATATGGTCCGAAAATTAATCCAACAGTAAAATTTCCAAGTAATTAATGTTTGATGAGAGGTAGCCGCCTAACTTGTTCCTTGTAAATTACTACTAGTAGTAAAGGATATGGTAGGGTTTGAGTAATTGATTCTTAAAATAATTGTTATGGTATTATGTAAAACTAAAAAAAAAAAATTTAAATTTAAATTTGAAATTTATTGAAAATAGTAGTAGTAATAATAATAAAATTATAATTATAATTAATGAGTTTAATTTAAGGTTTAATTTTTTTTTTTTTTTTACAAATGTACTTACATTTATTATTATTTTGTGTAACTAGCTCGAACGGAAGAAGTTTAACGAGTTATATTCGGATTATAATTTTGGGTATGACGTTGTTTAACTCAGGTACAGATTCCGTACTCTTTCAGCGATACTCTTGTTAAATTTGATTTGTTCGTTTGTTTTCTTATTTCAAATTATGTTATTGTGGGCCCATGTGCAAAATTAGGATTCACATGACCTAATTAAATTAAATGCACAATTAGGGTTCCATGACCTCGTTAAATGTGCAATTTAAGGTTCGCATAACCTAATGGAATGAAGATGGAAAAGTCAAAAATAAATGTGCCAGACCGGGAGAAGCCTCCACGTGTCCCGAAGCGGAAGACTCGTGGAGGCGGATCATTTTGGGAATTGATTGAGGGATTGGATTGGTGGTACAGAAGAGACGAGGGCAATATGGGCATTACTTTAATGACTGAAGGGTATTTCTGGAATTTCATTGAGAACATGTGCCTAGCATGTGATGACTTAAGTCCAGGGAACTCTATAAATACCCCTTCCATTCTAGGAAGGAGGATGACTCTTTTGGTAGCTTAAGGCTTGGATATTCCACCTAAAAGCACTAACAAGATTCGAACACTCTCTGAACTCGAAGAACTGAAGAAGGCTCTTGGAATCCCAATAACCCTAACATGGTTTCCGAATTCTAGGGGTTCTGCCACGCGTCGTTAGAGTAATCGCCCACCTGTCGTTCTCCCCTCTACAATCAATCAATCAATTCTGTATTCTTCGTGGATTTCTCTCCTCCTCAGCCAACACGAAACCCTAACCCTAGCAAGGCGCAATTTCCTTGCCCACATTTATTTGGCGACTCTGCTGGGGAGGTGTAGAATTCGTGAAGGGTATGCCCACAACTCGAAGTGGGAGAACTACAAGAAGAGCTGCTTCACCAACAAATAGCATTACCACACGGATCCGGTTCAAGACAAGTAACTTTCGAAGCATTCAAGTATGAGCACTGATTTTGACCAACCACTTGTTCAAGGCGCTTCATAAGGGAGTTCGACATCACCACATATGGCTAATCAACAACAAACCAACGCAGGAAAGCGCAAGGCGAGGATCTGCAAGTGGAGACCCGAACGAATCTTTGTGTAAGCTGGAAATGCTCGAAGCATTGAAGGAAGCACGAGAAGGCAAGGGATAATGATGGCCATGATCTTTGGAAATGCGGAGGAAGCAGAGGAGATGGGAATTTCCGCCAAAGGTTGATCTGATTCCACTTTAAAGGCTATGTTCCGGGGAAGTTCGCAGGGGAACAAGTAGGAGTGGAAGACAACAACAACGGGCAAGAACAACAAAGAGAACAGTTATCACACCGCCCTCGGCCTAAAAGTCAATCGGTTCGATAATCAATTTGAGGGCCAACCACGGTGGCGGCGTGCCACAACTTAGGTTGAAGCAAGCCGACCTCGAACAAACATCATCCCAACTCTCTCCATCAATTTCACAGTGCAAATGCCAACCATTCCGAGCGATGTCCGGTGAGTGAGCAAAGGCGCCACGGTGCCAACTTTACATGATGCAAGTGTACATCAACCAATCTCTCTACCATACACACCGCCGATACAACAGTATATCACAACACCCCAGAGAGTTCACGCCACGAGCCAGTATGTGACGAAGGATGATATGATCGATGTGATCAATCAACTTCGTAGGCAGACATCTCGACCCTCGGAGTTGGACTTTACTCTGCCTTACCCGGCACACATTCGGAGACAACCTTACCTGATAGGGTATATTGAGCATCCCCCGCAGTTTCCAAAATACAACGGGGAGAAAGGAAACACGAGAGAACATATTGCCAGGTTCGTAGAGTCGATGTCTCCGTGGCTGGGATATGACGAAGTGAACAACCATAACTTGTTGATCGGAATTCAACAAAACTTTGACGGATAGTGCCTTGATTGGTACTACAATTTGGAGAAGGGTCGATCCATGATTGGGATGACCTAAAATTATAATTTTAAGAAATTTTTCTATATGCGAAGCAGTAACCATTGTAGAACTCATGCAGTTCAAGCGAAGCCGAATGAGGAACTATCGATTACGTTAGCGAGTTCGGGGCCCGAGCACGCGAAGTGTGCGAGCCGATTGAAGAAAAGAACCACAATCGGCATTTGCAACAATGGTGCCTTAGATTCCTTCAAGCCCCACCTTATTACCAAGGCTTGTGATTTCTTTGCGACCCTCTCGACTTTCGCTGACAAGACTTGGGAGGAATCGTGACATCGCCCACTAGCCATGCTGATTTGTTATATGGAGGGCGAAGAGGGCGACAAGCTGTGGCTTTGGGCGACTCTCAGTTAAAACCACAAGGGAGCGAAAGGAGAAGCATGAGAAAAATTTTGATCGAAGCAAAGGAAGGCACTGGAGATAAATATACAAGAAAATCGGTCCGGAGGCCATCACGTATAGTGAGAAAGCATTGAGGGGTCTATCTGAGCAATGGATTGAACATGGGGTGGTGAAACCCCCAAGGCCTAGATTTGCGATGTGAAGAGATGAAGAGAAGGCGGACTTACATGTATTCCACCAATACGCGGGACACTCAACTATGGATTGCTATAGCCTGCGTAGGATATTCCACGAGAAGTTGGCAAATGGGGAGATTGAACTGGGAAAGGAAAGCAGTGTTCATGACAAACCACTGCCAAATCATAAGGGGAAAGAAACATGCAACACTGTTATCCACAACACAATCCCAGAAGTGGAAATGATAATGGAAGAAAAGGAGGAGTGTGACCCAGGCCTGCAGGTGACGACGTTGATGAATGGGGCCAAGTTCAGAAATTTTTTCGATCAGATAGGATTGGCCAAGGAAGCAAGGATTGAGGCAACCAGGGCAATTATCATGGCTGCCGAGACACAGGAGACTTGCATGACCATAAACAAAGGATTTGTGAAGACTATGGAGGAAGAAGCAAATAAGATATCGTTCTACAAAAACGTCTGAGAGATAAGATACCATGACAATGAGCATCGTATGTATATGCATAATGAGTAATCAATGGCATCGAAGTGCGGAGGGCGTTCATTGACAATTGAGCATTTGTAAATATTATACCCTACACCATGTTCAAACGGTTAGGCCTGCCAGAGAAGAAGATAGTGAAGGAACAAACAAACATTACAAGATTAGCTAACCAGAGCACAAGAACCCTGGGATACATCAAGGTAGACATACAAGTTGGAAAGATTTGAGGGTCTGTAATGTTCCATGTTGCGAGGTAGATCTGATACCATGTCTCTCTTGGGAAGGGCTTGCAAAATGACTATGGGGTGGTACCCTCGGTCTTTCATCGATTGCTGAAAGCTATCTGGAAAGGGAAAGAAGTGAAGGTACCAAAGAACTTGGAATCCCTTTGGACGGAGGAGGCACATCATCACCAAGCAACTTTCTTCGATGATGTCATTTGAAGAAGAGAAGAACCGGATCGCGAGGCTGATTCCTTAAGACTAGCGAAAATTTGGAAGAAAGTGCAGGAAGATAAGTTTGTACCTGCGAGAAAAAGTGAAGAAGAAGACCTCGGAACATGGAGAATGTTCCAAAAATATAAACCCGATAGTAGTGGACTTGGAGAAGGAAGGAAGAGAAGAAAAAGAAAAGGCAGAGATCCACGAAGATGCCGAAATATAATAAATGCCAAGCGGATAAAGACGATCGAGGATGGCGAAAAGGCAAAATGGGAGAGGGTTGTAAAACCCGACCGGAAAAATAGTGTGTTTGATTGTGGCGGTGCAAGGGGAAGAGCCCAAAGAAGCGCGGGCAAACCCAACGACTCGGGAGGTGTCCCCACTCCAAAGAATAATGAAGAAGAAGAAGTTCAGACAATGAAGGTAGAACCCGGCTCGAATGCTTTGAGGATAAGGCCAAAACCTCAACAAAATGAATTAGAAGAAGTTGATTTGGCAATAGATGGAGGAACGCCAAGACCGACTTATGTCAACAAGGAGCTTGAGGCTAACCGTGGGAAGAGGAGCTCATACAACTATCATGAGAGTATAGGGGCGTCTTTGCTTGGAATTCTGACGAGATGCCTGGAATTGACAAAGATCTTATGGAGCATAATATAAACATAAGTCCGGGAATGAAGCCAGTGAAGCAAGCACCTCGCAACTATGCACCCGAAGTGAAACCCAAATAAAGGAAGAAATCAAAAAGTTGTTGGAAGTAGGGTTCATCAAGCCGATCCAACATCCAACATGGCTTTCCAGATCGTACCGGTAAAGAAATCAAATGGACAACTACCAATATGTGTGGATTTCATTAGACTTGAACAAGGCATGCCCGAAGGACATGTATCCATTACCCAACATAGACACTTTGGTAGATGCAACGGCTAATCATAAGATGATGTCATTCATGGATGGGTTTATGGGTTACAATCAGATAAAGATGTCCATAGAAGATGCAGAATTGACAGCCTTTCGTACCCCGTTTGGGAATTTCTACTATGTAGTAATGCCATTCGGGTTGAAGAATCTTGGAAACTTATCAAAGGGTAATGTATGCCATATTTCATGACATGATTCATGATATAGTGGAGGACTATGTGGACGACATAGTGGTGAAATCAAAAAGCGACAACTCATGTGGAGGACTTGAGGAAAGTGTTTGAAGCGATCTAGAAGGTATAAGTTGAGGATGAATCCGAAGAAGTTCACCTTTGGAATGGCCAATTTTGGAAAATTCTTGGG
>CM035169.1:14793240-14911648 GCA_020205615.1 Panax quinquefolius | reverse complement strand
GACCGATCAACATCGTGTCTCGTGATATTTCATCAGATACATGATTGTCACTCATGCGACCTCTTTTCGTGAGTCTATGGGGACTATTAAGAGAGATACACTCCATAGCTCATCAACATGAGACATCTCTTGAGTTTGCCATGCTAAACGACTTTAGCATCAAATGAATATATCGCTCGGGTTAAGTCGAGCATCCTCTTAAATCTATCTATATAGATTTATATCCCCAATTAAGATACTCTTCCCAAATCATTCATGGAGGAATGTTTAGACAACTTTATCTTTACCGATCAGAGATTGGTATGTCATTCCTCATCCGTAGTATATCAACATATAATACTAGAAATTTCACGATCACCTCCCAATCGATAAATCCTCTTTTGATCGCTTTCAGACACACTAACTCTTACTCTCACTCATCGATGTAACTCGATCATCATCTTCTATGATGTGCACTCATCATCATCATCATCCATGATGAATCCATACCTCCTAGGTATCTTCAGACTATTCCGCATTTATTTATTCTTGCCAGGGTACAATAGTCTATCTACAGTTCCTCTTATTCGACTTATAAGGTTTTTGTGGTTCTCGAACTTTCAAGATCTATTATCCTCCCACTAGCCCCTTCAATGATAAACACCTTTATCTTAGAAGGCGCAGTGTTTCGCAACAAACACCTTTTGCTAAGTAGAATTATAGAACATATACCCTAAACTTACTTTAGATGTCCCACAAATCATACACTTGTCAAATCTTGTCCCAAGCTTATCCTTTGAAACCTTTTCACATAAGTCGACAACCCTTTATCTTAACATACTTAAGATTAGAATCCTCCCGTCCATAACTTTTATGGAGTCTTCAATGGATTTTGAGGTTACCTTTTCGTAGATATGCACCATTTCTAGACACATTATCCTGTATGATACCGAATGTCTCAGAAAATCATTATGGACCGCACTACGTCCAACAAGGTACGATTTTTCATTCAGATACATCAATCAATTATCACAGATCGTGATGTGTCCATTATGAGAAAACCATTTGAGATGATCTAGAAACTTATCACACAAGTATTTATTCCTCGATCTAATCAAAGAATCTTAATACTTTGCTAATTTGTTTCACTTCTCAATTCTTTTTGACCTTTCAAATAATTCACACTTGTATTTCAAAGAAATACACACATTCAACTCTTTCAATGATCATCTCCTTTTCTTATACTAATTTGTTCAATATGCAAAATTATTTTCATGTAAGTCAAGTATACAAAATTTATTAAGTAATATTCCATTTATACAAAACATTATTATTATAAATAACAACAATTGTTCTTAATTATAATACCAAAGATTTCATCATTCAACAATAAAATGGAAATAATATTTTTAACAAGAACTCGAATACAATAACAACTTATCGACTTAATAGATTTGCCCGTAGGCATTGCTAAACTATAAGTTTCTATGGCTAATGCAAAAACCTTGCTTCATTTTCCACACATAGATTACTTATATTTGTTTAGCTTTCTACTGCTTGGTCCCTTCATAAATCTATATTTATGATAACCAAAGCTCTGTATCCAATACCCAAGTAGAACCTCGACTTAAAGAAAAATTTATTTCAAATCATGAACAAAATCAGATTTAAACCAAACTTCACTAAGCTTCTTTGTTAGCCTCTCGCAAGATGCTTCTCGCAGCTTTTTCCAAAGGTCCAAAGCTTATTGCAAAGGAAGCAAACCCTTTGCTATCCGTATCGCTTTTGTTCTTATTATCCTTTGTTTATGCCTTTCTATTTACCTTCTTTGAATCGCTCTTCTTTCGTAAGATCCTTTGCCCCTACCAAGAAGACTTGATCTTTCTTGGTTGAAAGTGACTCTCAACATTTTTCAACATGTTAAGCAAATCAATGAGGTCGATATCTAGCTTGTTTATATGAAAAATTCACAACAATTGTGAAAGGAGTCCGGAGTGAGTGCAAGATCAAATCTCGCTCAACTCTCCATCCACGACAAAACCAAATGTCCTAATCGATCAATCAAATTGATTATGTTAAGAACTTTTTATCTCAGATCTATAGTGCCATCGGGCCATTCTAGATCTAAGAGCTCCTTAGATATCTCGATATCTATCGGCCCCATTTTCCTCACCATCAACTACTTGATGTGCAGAATATAGTAGAGCATCCATAGTTTCACGCCGACGCTCAAGCTCAAGCACTATGGATGCGAGCATGATGCATCGAGCCAACTCAGGCATCATCTTCGCCACTTTCTAAAAGTAGCAATCTCTTCCTCGTAGGCATTGTTCGCAACCATCAGTAGGATAGGCGATATGACATATAAGATAGCTTTTCACCATGAGAACTATTCTCAAATTCCTTAACCAATCCGCTTAATTCTTGGCCCCGTTAATTTAGCATCTAATATGCTTCGCAAAGGATAGTAATTTTAGACATTGTAAAATTCTCAGAAATGAATTTGTAATTAACAACATTTTAACATACATTCTTTTATTAATTACCAAAATAAATTAGGTCTTGTTTTAAATTGGTATCTCCCACTATTTTCTTCAAACTATATTACCTCACTTATATAGTTCTAAGAAAATCTAATTAAAGATTTGCTAGTGAGAATAAGGATCCCATTTCAAATGTATATAGCCTCAGGTGGTGACACAACAAACTATATATAAATAAATAGTAGACAACTTTTGTCAATTACATCAACTATGCAACTCCTTTTCTTTTGCCTCTTAGATTATTTTGATCAAGTGGTGGCACATCCGAATCAAAATTATCCAAGTTAAGTCCGACCTAGCACTCCATATATTCAAAAAGAAAAATATCATCCTCAGGGTGACACAAACAAAACAATATTGTTCAATTTTCTTTATAAGCATCAAATGTGATAAATTAACATCTTAAATACTTAATACTTGCCTTTGTGGTGACACAACAAACTCATATTAAATATTTAATACTCTATTAATTTTATCATGCTAGAAGGCTTACGCTCGATATTCCAAATATCTTTGAACGCTAGACTTAATATAAAAATTGAGGGGTTTGTTATTAATTTGTCTCATCTTGCTTAGCTGCATTTATTATATATATATAAAATACGCTATTATATTAATGAACATGCTAAGCATGTTTGCATAATATATAATATATATATATATAAGCATGCACATATAGAATACTATATTCTACCCTTGATTGATTATGGACTTTTATTCTAGTTCGTTCACTAGAGCCACCAAGTGAACCAAAAGGTCAAACCCTAGGGGTGCAAGAAATAATATTTAAATATAACTATTACATTTAAACCCTGCTCCATTACAAACGGGTCTTCAAGCGCCTTTCGTTTCCTTCGATCTCTAATTTTCAAAATTAATTCTAACTATTCCTATTACAAAACTATTTAAAATAAATAAAACCTCGATCAAGAAATAAGGGAAGTACATAGAGGGAGATAGAATTTACATTAAGAAAAATTAGAGAAGACGAGGTACGCAGAATTCCCATTTAATAAAACCCATACATTCATGCATCCAACTAAAATAAAATCCAATCATATCGGGTCAATAAATCCATAATCAATCCCATTTATTATCATACACATCATCATACGCATCAATAAATAACATTCATCTCATGAATAATAAACATTTAATATATATATTGATATCATTTAATGGGCAAATTTAGTTAGTATAAAATCTAATTTTGAATCAAAATAAACTCCTTTATTTTAATCCAAATTTAAATCAAAATAAAACTATTTTATTTTAATTTATCCAATTTTGAATAAAATAAACTATTTTATTTTAATCAAAATTTTAATCAAAATAAACTCCTTTATTTTAATTAATTATGGAATCCAATTCCATTATATATAAAAAATCTTTAATTAAAATAAACTCTTTATTTTAATTAATTATGGAATCCAATTCCATGTAAAAAAAAAATTTTATTTAAGGAAAACACTTGATATTCTTTTTCCTATTCACAAATAAACTCCTTTATTTTGAATAATATGAAATCTTATTTCATATTTAAATAAACTCCTTTATTTAAGGAAATTAGATTCTCTTTCCTATTCACAAATAAACTCTTTTTATTTTTTAATAATATGAAATCTTATTTCATATCTAAATAAACTCCTTTATTTAAGGAAAGATGGATTTACTTAAATAAACTCCTATTCACAAATAAACTCCTTTAATAAAATCCAATTTCAACTCCAATTAGTTATCATGGAATCCAATTCCAACTCTAATTAGTTAGCATGAAATTTAATTTTAAAATTAAAATAAACTTTTTTATTTTAAGATTAAAATAAACTTTTATTTTAAAATTAAAATAAACTTTTTATTTTAATTATAAAATTATTAAAATATATATATATATATATATTAATATATATATATATATATATATATATATATATATATATATATATATATATATATATATATATATATATATATATATATATATATATATATATATATATATCAAAACTAACTATTTACTATTATCAAGTTTTTCATATATATTCAAGATGCATATATATATATATATATATATATATATATATATATATATATAATATAAATTAAATTCTTCATTAACCTCGTTAAAATTTTTATTCTTAATCAATTTATTTTTCATTTTTTTCAAAAAAATATTTTAATATTTCCTTCTCATTATTACTTTAATCCTAGTATTACACAAATCATAAATAAAATTATGCAAAAAAAAAAACGAAAAATTAAATTTTTTTTTTTTTTTTTTTTTTTATTTTATACAATAAAATTATGCCCAATTAAATTGTTCTAAACACATATCAATATACATATCAAATTAAAACAATTAATAATTCGCATAAAGGTTTCGGCTCGATGCCACCGTTAGGTTTGTAATATTCATGAACGCAATCAAATTGCAAAAAAGCTGCTAAGCGCGGTAAAAATCGTAGTTTAAAAATTTTTACAAACCATATACCCTTGATCACCCTTTATGCATAATTATTAATTAAACGAAAAAGATAAAGAATAAAATCATACCTCAAGATCGAGCTTCCTCGTGTACAAGTTCACCTCCAACTCCTTTCGCTCAACTCAATCCACCGGCTTGTTCCTTCCTTCGATCAACGTTAGCCACCCAAATGTTTGGCCTCTAGAGGTGATCCACCAAGGAAGAAGAAAATTCAAGAAGAAGGGTGGGTATTGGCTAAACCCTAGTTTTTCTATCTCTATAGAAAAGGCATACTCCCAACAATCGAATTATTACGATATTTTTTAAAAGTCAACAACCCATACCACCCATAATAAGACTCTCTTATTTATAGATGTGGGCAACCCACCTTAACAATTAAGAATTGGGTTTTATTTAATTAATTAAATTCTTTTAATTAATTAAGCTCCCTAATCTTATTAGGATAATTAATTAAACTCCTTTAACTAATTTTCCTTCCTAATCCAATTAGAATAAATGAGAGTACTTATATTAAATTAATTCCTAAACTCTTTAGAAATTAAAATAATAATAATTGTAATAATATTAATAAGACTCTCTTATTAATTTATATTTAATATTTCTAAAATATTAAATAATAATATTAAGCTATTTAATTTATTCTATCACCATAGATTAAATTAAATATACATAACATATTATTACGATTATGCCATTAACTTCTTAAATAATTATTCTTCCTTTTACGGTGTGACCCTTTTTAGTGTTCTCCATATTAAACCTATTGTGAATAAATCAATTGTAATAATTCTAATCTTATTTAAATAAATAAATTAAACAATTAATTTATTTAAATAAATAATATTTATTCTACAATAGGATAAGCCTCCCAAATGATCAACGACTTTTCCGTATAATATAGATTTCAACATTAATCATAAAAGAACCTTTCGAGTAAATAGTTACCGCATAATTCAATCCTTCCACCATACAATGTCCCAATTAAATATAAGATATGGAATTACCACAAGTCTTATTTTATTTAATTATATGTATTTCGATCCTTAAATGCACAACTCCAAATAATGCAAATTAGAAACTCCTTTCTAATTTCATTCTCGCCGCCAAGGACTACTCGGGTTGTCATTTATCGAATCACATAGACATTTCTCTTTATTATAAGTGGTAGATTCTTTATCGATCATACATTATCTCCACGTATAACTTATTATACCCAAGCATACCCTTTGATATACCCTAAGGGTCTTAAGGAATAAGTCAAAGTATAACTCATCATACACAAGATACTACGATGATCTCAAGTCCAAGGATTACTTCAGACTACTATCACTACAGAATTCCTATCGACAGCAAATAAAACTCCATTAGGTATTCCTTAGCGAGCCACGCTCAAAGGAACTTATTCTCTAATAAGCACCTACATACTACTTTTTTAGTGTTCCACACAAATGATCATGAGATCAATCATCCTCATCCAACGAAAGTTAGAACGATGTACCAATCTATCCGGATTCACTAATCCCCAATTTAGTAATCCAACGATTGGGAACTATTTTAGTTTTAAGCTTTCTAAGAATTTAGATCTCATTAGAATGATCATCATCATTATTCTAAAAGCATTGCTTAAAACTACGGGTTTATCACATTATAAAAACAAAGATCATGTAGATAATTAAAAGCCTTTAATAAATTAATACTTTTTATTAATAAATGAATAAGATTGTTACAAAGTATATGCTTTATCATCAAACATGATCGGGTTAGTGCATACTACTACTTTCAATATTCCATTATATTCCAATGTAATAATAAGCAATAATAATAACAATACAGAATTCTTCTTGAATAAGAAAAATAACACCCCTTACTTTTGGTAGAGATCAATATCGCAAACAATAAGTAAATAAAAATACTCTTCTTCTTTCTCTATTCTCTAACTATACTTTCTCTTCTCTATAGCTTTTAATGAATTCGAAAAATAATGAAGCACTAGGAATATTTATAGAAGATTTCTAATAAAGACTTTCAAAAATGTGAAAAGGCAAGTAATCGACGATCACCTGAATGTGAAAAGAAAAGTGGTTCGACTCGTAATGTGAATTCATGAAACGAAAGTAAAACCGGTGTCAAATTGTTAATAATCAATTAATATGAATATGTGTTATCGACGTCTATATTTAAAGGTAAACTATTTTCAATTAATCACAAAGGTAATTACTATCGAAGGTAAATTACTATTCGACGATTTAAGGTAATTACTATATTCACAAGGGTAATTATTATCTCGAAGGTAATTATATCGTAATTAATTATTAATCAAATATATAAATTTAAGAGACTCTTAGATGATTTACATATGACTCCCCCATAAAATAATCAAACTTACCACAAATCAATTTTATTCATCATAATAATAAATATTTAAAATCATTTCAATCAACACATTTTAATCTTTCAACATTATTAATAATTTATAACTCTCAATTATTGATTTAATACTATAACATATATATATATATGATAATAATGACAATAATCAATCAATAATATAAGAGATATGATGCAAAGAATTATCGAAGTAATAATTGAAGCATAACCGAAAGTGACTTCTCACGTAAGCATCAATAATCAATACCGTGCTGCTACTACGCAACCACGCCAGACATCGCATTTTTTACCACCGTAGTTCAACAGCTTTTAACTAGAATACCTCCGCCAAGTTATTTTTATAAAATATTTTTGTCGCTTTCAATCCGACAATAATTCCGCTGTGGGGTCCACCAATGATTGAGCCATCAGCATTTAATATTCCCTAACAAAAGAATATTCCCCACCAAACTAATATTTTATAACAACTCAGCTTACTTTGCAAAATTTATAAATATTACCCACAACTATAACATTATATCAAATTTATTCCATAATATTCAA
This sequence comes from Panax quinquefolius, assembly GCA_020205615.1. NCBI lineage: Eukaryota > Viridiplantae > Streptophyta > Magnoliopsida > Apiales > Araliaceae > Panax > Panax quinquefolius. Next base: position 14,903,710 of record CM035169.1, on the reverse strand, counting down.
AAATAATATTTATAGAAAATTCATCTTTATTTATAAAAGTCAGGGTCTTACAACCTCCCTTCTTATGAAATTTCACCAAAATTAGGGTAATGCGACTGGTATGTCAAGAGGTAAGGATACCTTGATTTCATTTCGCATTCTAACTCCCAAGTCATTTCCTCAACATCGTGGTTCCTCCACAAAACTTTCGACTTGAGGTATAACCTCGAGCGTAGAATATGTTCCTTCTTATCCAAGATTTGAACAGAACCTCTTCATACGCCAAATCTTCCGCTATTTCGTCCTGGTTCTAACTCAATAATATGGTTCGGTCTTTCACATATTTACGTAATATGGATATGTGAAAAACGCTATGAACACGAGACATATTTGGCAGTAAAGCGAGTCTATAGCCACGCTCCTACTCGATCGAGGATTAAAATGGACCGATGAATCGAGGATTAAGTTTTCTCTTTTCCAAATCTTGTAACTCCTTTCCATGGAGCAACTTTAAACAACACACGATCTCCTATATCGAATTCCACGCCCTTTCGATGAAGATCAAGATAACTCTTTTGTCGATTTTGTGAGGTTTTTATACGCTGTTTGATCGCTTTGAATCTTTTCCGTAGTCATACGTGCATCAACTCCTAACCAACAACGCTGCTTTCACCCACCTCATCCCAAAGATACCGAGAACGACACTTTCTTCCATACAACGCTCGAATGGAGCCATGCCAATACTTGCTTGATAACTCGTTGTTGTAGGAAAACTCCACCAATGGTAAGAACTTGTCCCAACTCCCTCAAAATCAAGGACACAGTAGTCTTAATAGATCTTCAAGAGTTTGAATAGTCCTTCCGATCGTCCGTCTGGCTCGAGGATGATATGCCGAAGCTAAATCGTAAGTCTGCGCTCCATAGCTTTTTGCAAACAACCCAAAATCGTGAAGTGAATCTTCGGTCTCGATCGTAAACTATGGATACCGCAGATACCATGCAGCCTTACAATCTCGCTTATGTACATACGAGCAAGACGCTCAAGTGTATAAGTTTCTCAGATTTGGTAAAGAAATGAGCAGACTTGGTCAATCTATCAACAATGACCCAAATCGCATCAACGCCTTGAGAAACCTTAGAAGACCCCAGAATCGAAATCCATGGTAATGTGCTCCCACTTCCATTCTGGAATTTCAAGTGGTTGCAATGGACCTTTTGGTACTTGATGCTCCGCTTTAACTCGCTGACAAGTTAGACACCTCGAGATAAACAAATATATCTCTCTCTCATATTGCTCCACCAAAATGTACGACTAATATCACGATACATTTTGTACTCCCCTGTGATGGATTGCAAATGGTGTGTCAGGCGCCCATCATGATATTATACTTTAAATCGTGGTCGTTAGAACACAAAGTCCGGAGTCGACTCAAGTATTCCTTCTTCATCGATTCTTGCTTCCAAGATAAAGACCTTCTTGCACTTTCTTCCTCATACGATCACCTCCGTGTCCTCAGAGCTCGAGCAAATTTTAACTTTATCGATTAAAGCTCTGCTTCTACTCAGATACTCGCTATCATCACACGCGTCCCTCGAGTCTTTTTAACTCTATCTCCATCCTTTGCAAGTCACACAAAATGGGCTTTATACTGACAATATCGCACTCAGATTTCAGATACGATCTTCTACTCAATGCGCCACCTACCACGCTCGCTTCCAGATGGTATCGATGGTACGATCATAATCTTTCAATAGCTTCAAGCCAACGCCGTTGTCGCATGTCGAGTTCCTTTTGAGTGAAGAAATATTTGAGGCTTTTACGATCCGTAGAAGATCTCCACTTTCTCCCCATACAAGTAATGCCTCCAAATTTTAAGTGTAAAAGATAACAAATGCTAACTCTAGATCATGAGTAGGATAATTCCTCTCATATTCTTTCGAGTTGTCGCGAGGCATAGGCTATAACTTTTCCATGTCGCATGAGAACACATCCCAACCCTTTGCCCAAGCATCACCAGAGATGACAAATCCTCCGAGCCGATGGGTATCACGTAACAAAATAAATAAGTCTCCTCTCGAAGTTCTTGAAAACTCTTCTCACATTCTTCGCTCCAACCGAACTTTGTATCTTTCCGAGTCACCGAAATAATGGAGTAGCGATTCGAGAAAATCCTTCCACGAATCTCCGATAATAACCAAATAAACCGAGAAAGCTACGATTTTCTATTATCGATTTAGGTTGTTCCCAAATTTTGAATAGCTTCAATCTTTGCCGGGTCAATGATATTCCATGACTTGATACCACGCGCCCAAGGAATGCTACTTCTTCAAGCCGTAACTCATTTCTTCAACTCGCATAAAGCTTATATTCACGGCTTTTGGAGTGTCACCTCAAGTGTTGCTTTCACGATCTTCACTACTTTTTGAATAAATAAGGATGTCATCAATAAAGACGACCACAAAGTGATCTAAATATTCCTCAATACTTGGCTCATCATATCCATGAAGGCAAAGAGAGAGCATTAGTCAATCCAAAGGACACGACTAGGAATTCATAATGCCCGCATCGAGTTCTCAAAGCCGCCTTTGAATGTCACGGTTTCTAATCTTCAATCGGTGATATCCTAACGAAGATCAATCTTTGAAAAGAATTTGCCTCTTGCAATCGGGTCAAACAGTCATCAATACGCGGCAATGGATACCTATTTTTGATGGTGACATGATTCAACTCCCGATAATCAATACAAAGTCGATACTCCCATCTTTCTTCTTCACGAATAGAACAGAGCACCCCAAGGAGAAGTACTAGACGAATAAAGCCAATGTCTAACAATTCCTCGCAATGGGTCTTTAACTCCTCAAGTTCAATAGAGCTATTCGACATGGGGCTTTGAAATAGGTTTTGTACCGTGTTCAAGGTCGATACAAAATTCAATTTCACGCCTGGGGTAGGCCAGAAGTTCTTCTTGGGAATACGCCAGAAATTTATTAACAATAGAAATATCGCTCAAAACCGACGATTATTTTTGTTTAAATCAGATATATGAGCTAAGAAAGCTTGACATCCGCTTTTCAATAAACGAATAGCTTTATGGCTTGAGATGACCGTGATTGATTTTAATGGTTTGGTCGTTTAATTCGCATAATAGGTTGATTAGAATATGAAAGCTAACAACCTTACGAAAACAATCAATTTTTGTATGATAAGTAGTTAACCAATCAATCCCTTGTAATCACGCCAAATGCAAGTATTTTTAATGAAATAAGATCGACAGTAATGTGAGGGTACCGATTTGAACCAAACAAGACTTATAAACAAAGGATGTAATGAAGGTTTCTCCCAACTGAGTTTCCACAGATAAGTCAAAGTCTAATTTCTCCTGAGTCAAATTTAATCGATGAGCGCAAGTAGAGAAATAAAAGAATGGGTAGAACCCAGATCAAATAAAGTATAGACTTCATTAGAGTTTATGATAAGCTTACCCGTGATGACCTCATTCGTTCCTCGCTTCTTTCGGGAGGTCACAACAAACGCCTCCTCAGACTACCGGCTTTGAATTTTCCGACTACCTTTGCTGCCTCCATCCTAGCTTTAAATTTGTCTTCTGTGAAACGACAAAATCGAGCTAAGTGACCTTCTTCCACAATTATAACACGCTTTGACTAAGATGGCGCAGCTTTGATCGATGTGTCCCTCTCCTCCGCATTTGAAGCATATGATAGTGGTCTTTCTCCTTCCTTAACAACGGGTGTCGGTGCCGACGCTCTTCCATCATCATTGAATCTCCTTTTTCGAAATGTCCATTCTATTGTTTTTCGCCCTCGATTACCACCGGCGTGGTTACCATATCCGCCCGTTGATTCCTCCACGCTTGTTGTCACCGCTCACGACTACTCTCACCGTATTATAATTTTGCCGCACCGCTTCTTTTTAGTCATACTGACTCATTATCGCTACCCACTAATCGAGCCCTATTTACAACATCCTAATACAAACACGCTTTATGAGAAATAAGATGTCGACGATCTCCCGCTTCAAACCTCTTAAAACATTCGCCCATTCTCTCTCATTATCCACCAAGTGGGACGAAAACCGTGATAACTCCGCAAATTTTGCCTCAGATCATGACGACACTCTGGCCATATTGTTTTGTTCCAACTTGATAAACTCCACCTCCTTCATGTGGCGTAATACTTTCGTGAAAGTATTTGTCGCTGAATGCCTCCCGAACTTCTCCCAAGATATCTTCAAGACAAAGAAGTCGAGTACGCTTTTACCGATTCCCACCAAGAATCCGCCTTCTCCGCAAGAATATAAAGGCGGCAAGGGAACCTTTTGCTTCTTCTGAGCATCCCAAGACATCAAATATCTTGGTAATCTGCTTATCCATGCTTCCGCCAAGTGGTTTTGCTTCCCTTAAACTCCGTGGTCCCAGCCTCGAATTGTTTAATGGTGACCGCCGAGAGAGTTTTCCGTGTTTCCACCCCACGCTTTTGATGTGAGTCGCCTCCGTCATTGTCGTGCATAAATCGTGATAAAGCCTCCTAACATTCGATCATTCATCATTTGGTCAAGGTTGTTGTTTGTATGAGGATTGTCGCCTTCCTCGATGCACATTATCCCGATTATCGATATGTGGTGAATCAACGATCGCTCAGGCTCCATCATATTCTCAACATTCTCGATGTCATTTTCAGACATCGCCACAAAACAAAAGGTTAATTGACATGTAACAAATTATCCCTATCTTCTCACCAACCAATAAAATAAAGACATAAACTTAGTAGGTCATACTAGCAAGGTATTCCCTGCCTCCCCCTCCTAGTACTATTCTCACATCTTAGCCAGGATCATATCCCTAAGCTCGATACCAACCGTGACGCCCCCAAAATTAGTATACATCACCCATCTTGGGTCGCCACTACATGGTACAAAATTTAAATACAACTTACTAATATAACTGCATGTGTATAATACGACATAAACCGTGAGTTTAAATACAAATATCGTCTACTAGATATTATACAAACTCAAAAGGAGTCCTCATTACAATTATTATCACACTATTTCACGTAATAGTGAGGACTACTAATGCTATCCTCGTCGACCATCACTCCGCTCTCGACTCGTCCCAAATTATATTCTCATTTCCTCAAGAGAATAAAGGAAAGAAAGGGTGAGCTCAACTAGCCCAAAGAAGAAATATTACGACTAAGATAATGCGTAATAAATTATCAATAGTCTTCAACAATGTTAAACCGATAAAATATAATAAACATCAAGTTTAATCACAAATGAAATAAGCAATCCATTAAAAGAGTCAAGTAGAAAATAAAATCTACTATCTTTTATGATTTTAAAGGTTTTTCATCATCGCTATAGTCGACTCACTTTTTAATAAATATTCCACATCATCGAATCACCCCGCATCTACTACTACCAAGGATATTCTTTAAGATCACGACCACAATTATTCATGACTACGCGCCAAGAATATTTGTGTATTCATTAATGGTCATGATCATGCCAACAATCGGCCCATCAATGCACTACGCCAATCGAGGATTTTTACCACATCATTTGTAACATTACTACCATGATTACACCGGTCAGTCTCTCATCATAATCATACCAAGTCCATCTATGCACTACAAAAAGCACGTATTTACTTTCAAAAAATATAAACACGAGGATGATGACAATGATATAAGAATTCAATAAAACAAGTTCAAGAATTATTTTATCCAGAATTAATAACGCCCAAATTATCAACATGATATCGCTTTTGTAGAGTAAAATTCAAGAATGATCGTAAGAATATTTCCATGAAAAGATATCGATGAAACGCAAATATCAAGGATATTCCACTAATTTCATGGAGTATAAGTCAAAGTTTTAACCAACCGGTATAATAAAGAATGGAATAACAAAAGAAATCACCATGCATGCGATAGATCAAGATGCATGTGTTATTCCAATGTAATAATAAATAATCTAACTGTGTCCCAAGAAATTCACATGGCTGTGATGTTCCAACAGTAATAATAAAGATGGAACTGTGTCCCAAAAAAACACACGCATGTGATATTCCAATGTAATAATAATAAAGATTTTAACCAGTCCCAAGTAAAACACATGCATGTGATGTTCCAATGTATCAATAATAAAGATAATCAAAGTCCTGTAAAACACATGCATGTGATGTTCCAACCAGTCCTGTAAAACACATGCATGTGATGTTCCAATGTAATAATAGAAGAATGTCACCAAGTATAGGTAAACCACAGATACAAAAGTTATTCCAATGTAATAATAAGCAATGGAATAACAACAGCTTCTTTCATGAATAAGAAAGAATAACACCCTTACATTTGGTAGAGATCAATATCGCAAAGAAGGTAAGAATAAAATACTCTTCTTCTTTCTCTCTTATTCTCTATACTTTCTCTCTATAGCTTCAATGAATTCGTGAAAAATAATGAAGCCCTCAGCCTCTATTTATAGAAGATTTCTAGCTTAAAGACCGCCGTGTGAAAAGGCAAGTGGCTCATTTACTAATGATGTGAAAAGAAAAGTGGTTCGACGACAAGTCAGAATGTGAAACGACAAGTGGTTCGATCAAAATCTATTCGTAATGTGAAACGATAAAGTGGTTCTATCACCGTAATGTAATTACTATCGACGGAAGGTAATTACTATTCACAAGGGTAATTACTATCGACGGCTGGTAATTACTATTCACAAAAGGTAATTACTATCGACGGTAAGGTAATTACTATATTACTATTAAGGTAATTACTATTCACAATGGTAATTACTATCGACATATACTATCCCCATAAAAGAATCTTTACCATGAACGCCTCATATACTTTTATATACCCATAAAATAATAAAACTTACCACAAATCATTTTTTTTTAATCAACACATATTTAATCTTTCAACAATTATTAATCATTTATAACTTGTCGCCTCAATTATTGATTTAATACTATAACATATTATACGTATGATATCGCGACAATAATCAATCAATAATATAAGAGATATGATGCAAAGAATTATCGTAGTAATAATCGAGCATAAATGAAAGTGACTTCTCACGTAAAGATCAATAATCAATACCGTAAGCACTACTACGCAACCACGCCAGACATCGCATTTTTTTACCACCGGTAGTTCAATGCTTTTAATTCAGAATACCTCCGCCAAGTATTTTTATAAAATATTTTTGTCGCTTTCTCAATCCGACAATAATTCTCGCAGGGGTCCACCAATGATCGAGCCATTATACTAATATTCCCTAACAAAAAGAATATTCCCCAACCAAACGAATATTTTATAACAACTTGCATACTTTGCAAAATTTATAAATATTACCCACAACTATAACATTATATCAAATTTATTCCATAATATTCAAAAATAATATTTATAGAAAATTCATCTTTATTTATAAAAGCAAAGAGTTATACCGATCTTCATCGAAAGGACGGAATTCATATAGAGATCATGTGTTATTAAGAGTTACCCACGGAAAGGAATTACAAGATTTGGAAGAGAGGAAAATTAATCCTCGATTCATCGGCCCATTTTTAATCCTCGATCGAGTAGGAACTGCGGGCCTATAGACTCGCTTTCACCGCCAAATACGTCTCGTGTTCATAACGCTTTTCATATATCTATGTTACGAAATATGTGAAAGACCCGAACCATATTATTAAGTTAGAACCTGATTTAAATAGCTAAAGATTTGACGTATTTAAGAGGTTCCTCGCTTCAAATTTTGATAAGAAGGAACATATTCTACGCCCAAGGTTATACCTCAAGTCAAAGTTTTGTGGAGGAAACCACGATGTCGAGGAAATGACTCGGGAGTTAGAATCAAATGAAATCAAGGTATCCTTACCTCTTCGACATACCAATACGTATCGCATTCTAATTTCGAGGGCTTAAATTTCATAAGTTAAGGGAAGTCAGAAGACCCCAAATTTTTATAAATAAAGATGAATTTTTTTCTATAAATATTATTTTTGAATATTACGGAATAAATTTGATATAATGTTATAGCCAGGTAATATTTATAAATTTTGCAAAGTACGCAAGTTGTTATAAAATATTCGTTTGGCTCGGAATATTCTTTTGTTAGGAATATTCGTACAACGGCTCAATCATCGTGGACCTCAACAATGTATTATTGTTTGATCGAGAAAACGACAAAAATATTTTATAAAAAAATTACGGAGGTGGTGTTACCGCTAAAACCGCTGAACTACCCTATGGTAAAGTACAAAGAATACGCTGTGGTCGCATAAGAAGACACTCAGATTGATTATCGATGCTTACGCTGAGAAGTCACTCACCTATGCTCAATTATCACACAAGAATTGCCGTGATCATATCTCTTATATTATCGATTCAATTATCACACAAAGATCATCCGTGATAATATGTTATAAAGATTAAATCAATAATCGAGACGACAAGTTATAAACGATTAATAATTGTTGAAAGATTAAATATGTGTCAATGAAAAAAAAATGATTTGTGGTAAGTTTGATTATTTTACGGGGGCCTCCCATATGTCATCATCTAAGAGTCTCTTCAATAATAAGATTTACCTTCGTATTTACCTTCGCCATAGTAATTACCTTCGTCAATAGTAATTACCCTCGCCAATAGTATTTACCTTCGCCAATAAGAGAATTACCTTCGCCAATAGTAATTACCCTTAGTGATTTACCTTCAGTATTTACCTTCGTCAATAAGAATTACCTTCACAATAGAATTACCCTCATTAATAGTATTTACCTTCACAATAGATTTACCTTCGCTAATAGTAATTACTTTTACCAGACGCCGAACCACTTGTCGCTTCACATTACAAAAGGCCGAACCACTTGTCGCTTCACATTACAAAGCGCCAAACCACTTTTCTTTTCACATCATTACCAACAAGCCACTCGCTTTTCACACACAGCTAAGAAAAGCGTTTCAGAAATCTTCTATAAATAGAGGCCTAGGGCTTCATTATTTTCACTTAATTCATTCAAGTTTATAGAGAGAGAGAAAGTATAGAGAGAATAAGAGAGAAAAGAAGAAGAGTATTTTGTTACTACACCGCCGCAGCAGATTCAATCTCCTACCAAATGTAAGTGGGTGTTATTCTTCTTATTCACGAAGAGAACTGTTGTTATTCCATCGCTTATTATTCCGCATTCTCGAATAACCTCAGATAATACGGTTTACCCTATACTTGGTGACATTCTTCTATTATTCTCATTGAACATCCTCGCTCACAGGTTTTACAATTTGACCGTTCCGCCTTTATTATTATTCCGAATATCCTCGTTCGAACATCCCGTCCGCTCTTATTATTCTCCTGTGGGTTTTTACACCCGACCTCGGTTCCGCTCTTTTTTATTATTCTCGTTGAATATCCTATCTCGTGTGTTTTACACCGGATCCGGGTTCCATCTTTATTATTCTCGGTTGAACATCCTGCAAAATAGGTCCATTCCATCCAACCCATTCTCGAGTCGCCAAATACATGGTACGTAAATAACTACAACTTTATTATTACAACATATAAACTATGAGTTTAAATACGTATATTTAAATACAATTATTGTCATCTGATAATATCCACACGCAAATAAATCCCATCATAATTATTTATACATTATTTTACAAAAATGGTGAGGACTACTAAACAACTCTCTCTAGAACCTTCATTCCATACCCCGACTAAGACTCGCTACATTCTCGCCTCCCCGAGAAGAAAAAAAATGGAACAAAAAGGAAAAGGGTGAGCTCAACTAGCCCAAGAAGAATATTACGACTAAGATAATATACAACAAATTATCGTTAGTCTCCAACAGGAAAAATCTAATAGTAATACAATAGACAACCAGCTTTTAAATCAATAATCGCAGCCGAAATAATAATTCATTAGAAGAGTTAAGTAGAGAATGCAAACTACTATCTTCTATATATGAATTTAAAAGTTCATCGTCGATATTTTATCCCCGTAAACATCAATCAATATATATCCGAATCAAATATTCATCTTTGCACTACAAAAGCCAAAGATATTCATCACCGGGTCATGTTCATCTAAACACTGCTCATCTTCGCACTACGCCCAAAGATATTAATCACCATCATGTTCATCTCAACACTGCTCATCTTCAGACTACGCCCAAAGATATTCATCAAGAAATCATTCATCTTCGCACTACAAAAGCCAAAGATATTCAAGAATATCATCATTTAGACCGAGGATGATGAAAAATATTTTAAAGAAAACGAATCCAAAGAAACAAAAGAACAATATTAAGGATTCGGATTCGTATTTTAAACAATCCAAGTTCAAAAATACTTCATAAGTAATCGAGTGGAGTAAAATTCAAGAATGATCAAAACATGGATACAATCAAAGCTAGTATCCATAATAGATATTTTGACAAAAAGAAGAAATTTCATTTTTCTATGAATAAAGGTCAGATTCGTGAATAAGGTCAGATACGTGAATAATAGTGTCGATACGTGAATAAGAATCTCACACCAAAAGATAGAAATTTCACAAAAAAAATCATCTTCACGCTTCGCGAATAAGACTCGTGAATAAGAATCTCGTGAATAAGAATCTCGTGAATAAGAACTCGTGAATAAGAACTCGTGAATAAAATCTGAATAAGAATAAGAAATAAGAACTCCGAATGAAAAAGTTCCAAATTTGATAAAAAGTTTCCAACCAATATTTCAAAGATAATGATATCAAGAAATAATATCATTTTCAATAAAATAACATCCCTTACCTCGAAAGACAAGATTTTAAATAAACACCCTGATATAAAGCTATGACTTGAACTCAATCGTATATAGCAATACTCAAAGTATACTCAAAATACTCACAAGAATACGCCGATAATATAGAGAGAGAAAACTTCAGCTTCGTGTGATTTTCAATTCTAACCCAAGACCCTATTTATAGAAAATGCTTGAACACCAAAGTAGAAAAATTTAATATAATAATATTATATATATTTTTTAAAAATTCTCTACGCCCACCTTTTGAAATCTGAATTCAAATACAACATAGCACATGTTAAATGAGGTTCACAAAACACAAAAAAACGTTTTTCTTAAAAAAAATAATTTAAACTTCCAAAAATCAATTATTTCTAACTTCAAACTTCAATAATTCATAATAAATAGCCCTTTTATCGTAAAATTCAAATCTCAAGAGTTTTTATAGGAAATTCAATTTCTCTACAACTTTGCGTAAGAAAGTTTTTCCAAATTCCAAATGTAAATTGACCAAATCCACAAACGGATTTTTTTACAAAAGCTATAATCAAATTTCTACAATAATAATGGGGTCCACCAACACACAAAATATGTGTTTAAACATTTAATGCCACAAAAATACTTCTTCCTCCTCATATACTCATATATCCCACATTCATTATAAAATATCACCACCAATATATTATTAAAATAATATATTTAAATGAATTATTTTATCGTAAAAAGATAAAATATTAATTTTCAACAATTGTCACATTAAAAATTTTCCATCTATATCCACATAAAATCAATATTTTCCTCATCATATAAATCAATAATTAATTATTCACAAATAATATTACAGAATCACAAAGATCGGCAACCAGCCGCTCCTGTGAGAAAGGGGGGCTTTCCAATAAGAGATTCTCTCTCTCATCGGGCGCCAAGCAATTAGTGACCAAACCTCTCCTTAGATGTAACTTTCTAGACATCGCCAATAATGTTATCTAATAATATTATTCAGATAATATGAATTATCGCTTCGATAATGGAAAATACCGTAATGACAATTTATCAAACAACAAGAATATAAAATATCAACGCAAAGAATTATCAAATCAATAAAATAAAATATCGAATAAGAATTATCAGAATAATTATCGAGTAGTGGCCTTCACGTAAGAATCAATAATTGTGCAATACCGCAGCTACCGCTCAACAACGCCAGACAAGTGTGTTTTAACCACCGGTATTCCAACAAGATAATCTGTGAATAACTACGCCTGCTATTTATAAACAACTTATATTTGTCGCTTTCTTCATCCAATCGCTTCACATGGGGCCCATAAAGATCAAGGCTACATTTGCATTTAATATTCCCCGACAAAGATTTAATATTCCACCACCAAAACGAATATTCCCCAACAATAATGAATATTTTATAACCACTGCTTATTCAAATATTTATGATTTTTACCCATAACTATCCACATTAATCAAATCAACCCTTACTATTTCAAAATAATAAATAGAGGAAAATAAATTTCATTTATTAATAATTTGGGGTCTTACAACCTCCCTCCTTATGAAATTTCGCCCTCGAAATCGACGACGCACTCGTGTTTCAAAAGATGAGAATACCTCGCTTTCATTTCCGCTTCCAACTCCCGTGTCATTTCCTCAATAAAGATGGTTTCTCCACAAAACTTTAACTTGTGGTATAACCCTGCAGACATAGGACATGTTCTTTCCTATCCAAGATCTCGACAGTACCTCCTCGTGACGTTAAGTCTTCTACTATCTCGTCCTGGCTTCTAACTCAACGACGTGGTTCGGTCGTCCACATATTTACGTAACATCGATACGTGAAAAACGCTATGAACACGCCATTATACTTGGCAGTAAAACGAGTCTATAGGCCACGCCCCTATTCGATCGAGAATTTCAAATGGATTAATAAATCAAGGTTCGAGCTTTCTCACCTCACCGATTCTCGCTTTTGAAATAACAACTTCGCACCTCCTTCTTCAAATTCATCACCCGCAGCTTTAAATAAATTTTAACTTTATCGATTAAAGTCGATTATACTCAGATATCATCACGCGGGTACCTAGAGTTTTCATCTCCATCTCTATTATTTGTAAATTATACTAAATGAGTCTTTGACAATATCGCACTCAGATTTGTATATACGATCTTCTACTCAACACGCCGCCTACCACGCTCGCTTTTCCAGATGGCATGGTCGTAACACGTGTTAAAATGAGTCTCCTCGAGTTCTTCAAGCTCTTCCCACATTCCTCGCTTCCATTCAAATTTTGTATCTCTACGAGTCACCAAGTAATGGAATAATAGCGATTCGAGAATATCCTTCAACGAATCTCCGATAATAACCAACTAAGCCTGTAAAGCTACGATTTCGATTACCGACTTTAGGTTGTTCTCAATCGCGACTCATATCCCAACCTCGATAAGACGCTACAATGACACCTATCGCTTTACTATCGCATCTAATATGGTGTCCCCTACGGAGAGTCCGCTTTTCATTCCACAAAGGAAGTCACCAGATAAAGGCTCAGTACCAAATTTATAGTTGAATTTTTAACTCCTCAAGTTCAATAGAGCCATTCGATATGAGATTTTAGAAATGAGTTTTGTACCGTTCAAAGTCGATACAAAATTTAATATCGCTTTGGGAGTAAACCAAGAAATTCTTCAGAAATACGCCAGAAAAATCATAACAACAACATAATATTATTCAAATCGACGTGTCTTTATTCAAATCCATAACACGGACTAAGAAAACTCGACATCCGTAATAAACGAACGACTTCATGGCTTGATATGAAAATGTTTGACTACAATGGTTTGATTGCTTGAATTCAATAACAAAGTTGCTTAGAATATGAAAACTAACAACCTTACGAAAAAGTAATCAATTTCTATTTATGATGAGTAGTTAACCTTAAAATCACATCAAAAGCAAATATCTCTATAGTAAATAAGGTTAATGTGTAATGTGATAGTGCCAACCCGAATCAAGCAAGATTTCTAAACAACTGATGTAATGAAAGTTTCTCCTAACGAGTCTCCATAAATAGGTCAAAGTCTAATTTCTCCGTAGTCAAGTTCAAACGCTGAGCGCAAGCAAGAGAGATAAAAGAATGGGTAGAACCCAGATTCAGTAAGGTATAAACTTCGCAAGAATTTATAATTAACTAACCCGCTAACTTCGTCGTTCCTCGATTTTTTGACCGGCCACACAAACGCCTTCCAGAACCGCTGACTTTGACTTTTCGGGACATCCTTTTCGAGTCACCATTCCCGCTTGGATCGGTTTCGATACCGCATAACTTCGAGCGATATGTCCTTCTTTTTCCACAATTATAGCATACCTTAAACTGCTAGGCGCCAATGATATGTCCTCTTCCCCAGATTTGTAACATACGACCGGTGGTCTTTTCTCCTCCTCGAACCAGCTTGTACATCACCGCCGACGACGCCTTCACACGGTCGCTGTTGAATCTCCTTTTTAAAATCTCCCCCCGACTCGCTTTCTTCTATTTTCACGGCCACGATTACCACCAGAGTGGTTACCGCTTTTGTCCGTATTCTTCTTTCTCCGCCGGTTATCGTTATTCGATGATCGCTATCTTCTAGATGATCCTCGTTATGGTCCCCTGCTGAACGTATTTCAAGTATCTCGCCTAACAACCGAGCCCCGCTGACAACATCCGGTCAGAGAGAAAATTACGAGAAATGAGATACCGACGACGCCGTTTCAAACCTCTCGTAAACATCCGCCATACGCTCCTCATTCTCCACCAAATGAGGTGCAAACTCGATAACTCCGCCAACTTCGCCTTCGATCGACACCGCCATGTTATTCTCGCCCACCTAATAAACTCCACTTCCTTCATACGACGTTAATACTTTCGTGGAAGTACTTGTCATCGAACTGCTTCAAACGCTCCCCACGACACGCCGAAAAGTAAATGATGGGTACGCTTCACGATTCCCACCAAGAATCGCCTCGCACTTAACAACATAAAAGTAGCGAATGGAACTTTCGTTCTCTCCGCATCCCAAGACATCGAATATCTTGTAATTTGTTTGACCCACGCCTCCGCCTTTAATCGGATCCGCTTTCTTCCTGCACTTCGTGGTCCCAACTTCGAATCGCTTGGCATGACAGACCACCCGTGAATCGCTATCATTTCTCCTCAGATTTTGAACACGAAGTCTCCTCGTCTCGATTTTGCATGAACCGCAAAAAGCTTCTAAACATCCCCTCGCTCATCATCTCGCTCAAAGGGTGTTGTTCACAGGTACATTACATTGCCACCACAGACGCTCTCCTCGCTGTAAAGACAGCATCTCCACTGGCCTCATTTACTCCATCATTAATATTCTCAAATGACATTCTCAAATACCGCCATAAAACAAGGGTTAATTAAGGAAATCAATATATCACATAATATCCCTATATACTAACCAACTAACAAATAAGCTTAGTAGACACACTAGCAATAAGGATTTACTCTGCCTCCCCTCCTAGTTCTATTCCCCGATCTCCGCCAGAGATCATATCCCTAAGCTCGATACCAACCGCGACGCCCCAAAATAGGTCCATTCCATCCAACCCATTCTCGAGTCGCCAAATACATGGTACATGTAAATAACTACAACTTTATTAATACATTTACAATTAAAAATATATAACATATATAACTGTGAGTTTAAATACAATATTGCCATCTGCATAATATCCACACGCAAATAAATCCCCATCATAATTATTTATACATTATTTTACAAAAATGGTGAGGACTACTAAACAACTCTCTCTAGAACCTTCATTCCATACCCCGACTAAGACTCGCTACATTCTCGCCTCCCGAGAAGAAAAAATGGAACAAAAGGAAAAGGGTGAGCTCAACTAGCCCAAGAAAGAATATTACGACTAAGATAATATACAACAAATTATCGTTAGTCTTCAACAGGAAAAATCTAATAGAATACAATAATAGACAACCAGCTTTTAAATCAATAACTCAATGAAAAACAATAATTCATTAAGAAGAGTTAAGAGAGAATGCAAACTACTATCTTCTATATATGAATTTAAAAGTTCATCGTCGATATTTTATCCCTCAGAACATCAATCAATATATATCCGAATCAAATATTCATCTTTGCACTACAAAAGCCAAAGATATTCATCACCGGTCATGTTCATCATCTAAACACTGCTCATCTTTGCACTACGCCCAAAGATATTAATCACCATTCATGTTCATCTCAACACTGCTCATCTTTGCACTACGGCCAAAGATATTCATCAAGAAATCATTCATCTTTGCACTACAGCCAAAGATATTCAAGAATATCATCATTTAGACCGAGGATGATGAAAATATTTTAAAGAAAACGAATCCAAAGGAAACAAAAGAACAATATTAAGGATTCGGATTCAGATTTTAAACAATCCAAGTTCAAAAATACTTCATAAGTAATCGAGTGGAGTAAAATTCAAGAATGATCAAAAAACACGGATACAATCAAAGCTAGTATCCATAATAGATATTTTGACAAAAAGAAGAAATTTCATTTTTCTATGAATAAGTGTCGATTCGTGAATAAGGTCAGATACGTGAATAAAGGTCCGATACGTGAATAAGAATCCGACACCAAAAGATAGAAATTTCACAAAAAACATCTTCACGCTTCACGCTAAGAATAATAAGAATCGTGAATAAGAATCGTGAATAAGAATCTCAATGAAATAAGAACTCGTGAATAAGAACTCATGAATAAGAACCCCGACATGAAAAAAAAAGTTCCAAATTTGATAAAAATTTCCAACCAATATTTCAAAGATAATGATATCAAGAAATAATATCATTTTTTCAATAAAATAACATCCCTTACCTCGAAAGACAAGATTTCTAAATAAACACCTGATATAAAGCATGACTAACTTCAGACCAGATAAAGAATACTCAAAGTATACTCAAAATACTCACAAGAATACGCC
Organism: Panax quinquefolius; assembly: GCA_020205615.1. Classification (NCBI taxonomy): domain Eukaryota; kingdom Viridiplantae; phylum Streptophyta; class Magnoliopsida; order Apiales; family Araliaceae; genus Panax; species Panax quinquefolius. Next base: position 14,886,900 of record CM035169.1, on the reverse strand, counting down.
GATAATATAGAGAGAGAAAACTTCAGCTTCGTGTGATTTTTTCAATTCTAACCTAAGACCCTATTTATAGAAAAAATGCTTAGTAACACCAAAGTAGAAAATTTAATATAATAATATTATATATATAAACAAATTCCCTACGCCCACCTTTTGAAATCTGAATTCAAAGCCATAATCACATGTTAAATGAGGTTCAAAACTCACCAAAAAAACGTTTTTCTTAAAATAATTAATTTTAAACTTCCAAAAATCAATTATTTTGAGAGCTCTAACTTCAATAATTCATAATAAATAGCCTTTTTATCGTAAAATTCAATCTCATGAGTTTTTATAGGAAATTCAATTCTCTACAACTTTGCGTAAGAAAGTTTTTCCAAATTCCAAATGTAAATTAACCAAAATCCACAAACCAAAGCGATTTTACAAAGCTATAATCAAATTTCAACCAATAATCAGGTCCACCAACACACAAAATATGTGTTAAACATTTAATGCCACAAAAAAACTCTTCCTCCTCATATACTCATATATCCCACATTCATTATAAAATATCACCATTATATATTATTAAAATAATATATTTAAATGAATTATTTTATCGTAAAAAGATAAAATATTAATTTTCAACAATTGTCACATTAAAAATTTTCTCCATCTATATCCACATAAAATCAATATTTTCCTCATCATATAAATCAATAATTAATTATTCACAAATAATATTACAGAATCACAAGATCGCAACCACTGTGCCGCTCCTGTGAAAGAGGGGCTTTCCAATAAGGATCTCTCCTCATCAAGCGCCAATTAATTAGTGACCAAACCTCTCCTTAGATGTAACTTTCTAGACATCGCCAATAATGTTATCTAATAATATTATTCAGATAATATGAATTATTGCTTCGATAATGGAAAATACTATGTAATGACAATTTATCAAACAACAAGAATATAAAATATCAACGCAAAGAATTATCAAATCAATAAAATAAAATATCGAATAAGAATTATCATCGTAATAATTATCGAAAGTAGGCCTTCACGTAAGAATCAATAATCTGTGCAATACCGTGTGCAATCAATAATGTGCAACAACGCAAACAACGCCAGACAGTGTGTTTTAACCACCGGTTCCAACAAGATAATCTGAATAATAACTACGCTTTATATTTATAAACAACTTATATTTGTCGCTTTTCTTCATCCAATCGCTTCCACATGGGCCCATAAAATCGATCATACCGTCATTTAATTTAATATTCCCGACAAAGCATTTAATATTCCACGACCAAACGAATATTCCCCGACAATAATGAATATTTTATAACCACTTGCTTATTCAAATATTTATGATTTTACCCATAACTATCCACATTAATCAAATCAACCCTTACTATTTCAAAATAATAAATAGAGGAAAATAAATTTCATTTATTAATAATTTGAAAGATGTAGACATTTAAATATATGATGGGTCGACCCAATCGATTTGGTCCGATATTAGAAGGACTTAACAAAGATAATAAAGTGACTAGATCCAATAATGTCAACACCCAATAGTGAAGACCCAATGGACTAACTGAATATGTAGACCCAATCCATTCGGCCAATAGGAGAAATATCACGACTCAACAATTACCATGTATTCAAATATTTCATAATTATAATTCGACATAAATTTATCGTAATACACAATAAAACTTTGCTTATAAATATCTCCAACTCCAACATATGTTTTGTAACACCCTCTTTCTAAGATATAAAGAGATGTTACACACAAAACATAACAGAATTTATAAAATAAGTTGAGATTTCTATGTCACAAAACTAATATCTCTAATAATAGATAAATGTCACAAGTCAAATCATAATAAATGTTTAACTAACTCAAATCACAATCTAAGATATTTATTACAAGTCTAATAACTAAATAATTCTATAACACAAAACGAAGTATCAAATCATAAACAAAATATCTAAAACACTTGGATAAAAGGGAGTTCTCGTCACACTTGTTGATCCCCTTGATTACACGCCAGAAGGAAAAATATAGTATGAGCTAAATGCCCAGTACGGATATAGAATATAAAAATAATGAATTTAAATAATTAACTAACTCAATTAATTGAACTGAAACAAATAGTTGAGTGTTATTTCATACCGAGCTCAAAACAAAACAGAAGTATACCTTGTCACATGCAAGTCAAATAATACCACACATGCAATCACATATCGGACTGCGTAATTCAGATGCATACAAAATCGGAAGGCGTGTTTGGCACAAACTCACAAATCGTCATAACAGAACAAAAAAACTAAGATCGACCCGTACGCCTCCTACAACAAAATCACCAAATGATATTTATTTTTTATACCAACATACTCTAATTTCTCCTCCGTCCTTTGTTTCTTTTCTTTCAATTGGTTCGTATCAGACTATTATGTGTGAGATTAGATTTTAAATATTTATTTATTAATGGATCCTATTAATTATCTTAATTATAATAGGGTTTAATATAATTTTACCAAATTAATTTATTCATTACTTATTAATATTTATTAACCCACATAAATTAACGATAAAGTCCAATCAATATATTTTTAAATTTATTTATTTATTTATTTTATCTATATTACATGTTCACTTCTGTACAAGAGCTGAGCTTGGTTCAATCCAGCCTTCTTAGTCCAATAAGGGTGGGTTCAAGCCCAACGTACTGCGGCCCGTCTTAATTAGATATTCCTACGTTGAACCATCCATTTGTCATGCGTTCATACGGCAATAAGGACTCCAGATGGCATGCAACCAATAGAAACAACGTAATAGATTTGTTTGTAGCCAGGCAAGATACTAAAAGATAAGGATAAGGAGCATTGAATTTGTATCCAATTAGCTAATCTGAAAATCAAAAACACAAATCACAACCGTTGGTTTCCAAAAATCTAACCGTCATTGAACCAGGGCCACAAGAATGCCTTTGAAATGAAATACAAAAGGGCAAGCAAAACACACATTTTGAGCACCACCAAACTAGCCTAAGATCCATTATTCTCCGGCTAAGAAAGATGGCCGCCGTCACCACTCAAGCATCTATCGCAGTTTTCCGGCCATGTGCCTCTAAATCCAGGTTCCTCACCGGATCTTCGGGTAAAATAAACCGTGAAGTATCTGTAAAACCAATGCACATGCCCTCTGCCTCATTCAAAGTTGAATCTAAGAAGGGAGAATGGTTACCCGGTTTAGCCTCACCCGGTTATCTCGATGGCAGGTACTTGTACCAAATATCTTCACCATATAGATATAATTGGTAATAATGTAAAAAAAATAGTCCGGTGTACCAGATATATTTTGACTTTGTAAAATCAATTTTCTTACAATCGCGATATTTATATGATTTCTTTTTGGGAATAATAAATATGGCAATTAGTCATAATTCATATACTGCAACTCTGCAAGTGCTAACAAAACTATTAACTGGAATTCACTTTTGTTGATCCAGTCTTCCGGGTGACAACGGTTTTGATCCATTGGCGCTGGCGGAGGACCCAGAGAACTTGAAATGGTACATTCAGGCTGAGCTTGTAAACGGACGCTGGGCGATGTTAGGCGTAGCTGGAATGCTATTGCCTGAAGTTTTCACTAAGATTGGTATAATAAACGCTCCCCAGTGGTACGATGCAGGCAAAGCTGAGTACTTTGCATCATCACCTACCCTGTTCGTGATCGAGTTCATCTTGTTCCACTACGTAGAAATCAGAAGGTGGCAAGACATCAAGAACCCAGGATCTGTAAACCAAGATCCCATCTTCAAGAACTACAGTTTACCCCCCCATGAGCTTGGGTACCCAGGCAGCGTCTTCAACCCCTTGAATTTTGAACCCACCGAAGAGGCTAAAGAGAAAGAACTTGCCAATGGTAAGCTAACCAGTCTGCTCCTTTTATCAAGATTCCCCTCTTCAATCTATCCTATAGAATCAAGAAAATTAGCTTAATATTCCAAGAATTTGTACAGAATCAGAGTAATTTGTGTGATTAATTTACAGGGAGACTGGCAATGTTGGCATTCCTAGGGTTTGTGGTTCAACACAATGTGACTGGAAAAGGGCCATTTGAGAACCTCTTGCAGCACCTGTCTGACCCATGGCACAACACAATTGTCCAAACACTCCGGGGTTGATGGGTTACCACTATTCCCAGCAGGAATGAAGTGAAGAAATCATGTAACTTTGTCTTGTAAACCATGAATACATGGTTTTGACTGAGAATTTGGGCTTTAATGTACCTTTATTGTACAGGGGAAGTAAGATTGCAATATATCATTTATATTAACTTCAACAAGCTCCTACAACAAGCAAAATAACAATCTAACAAGATGCATTGAAATCAAAAATTGTACAGGATCGCCCTTGTCTACTTATTTTTCAGAGTTTATAGTTTACAACTGCGGTAATTGAAAACCGCACATCTAGGGGTGAGACCAAAGATCTAGGTAAACAGAAGCAGCTAATCACATAGGTGAAACCCTGATCTTATACATTTTTAGCCATAATGCTTTAAACTCATTAGGCATTCCACAGCCTTCAAATATCACAAACTTTTAGTCCGAGCAAAAGTTGTTTACATGAGTCAGATGAGTTTCTCAGATAACATGTTTCAGTTTCTAAATTTGATCTGGCTGCTGCAAGAAATAATAGAATTATGAAGAAACTAGAGAACATCAGCAACTACTCATAGAGTTAATGATAGGTAGCATTTATTTCAGTCATAGAATAATATGTCAATAGGATGATACCATGTCTGTTTATATTATAAAATATTTATTGGTCCAATTTATCAAAAGAAAAAAGAAAAAGTTGATCCATATCAGAAGACCATATAATCTCATGTGCCTACCTACATTCAAGTAACTTCCATCATCACAGTGCTTCACTCCCTGTTCCGTGGGTGACTTATAAGCTGGTCAACCCAACTTATAACTACTTTTTTTACCATTTGAGTGTTCATATGCGACTCATTTTTTAATTTATAACTTATAAGTAGTGTTTGAGAAGTAACAATTTCTTACTTCTCAAAAACAGACTAGTAAGTCATTTTAAAATAAGTTTGATTGACCAAATGTAAAGACTATTTTGCCTGTATTTTACTAATTTTTCGTACTTATTTTAACTTATAAGTCATTTTGGCCAAACACTTTTACAACTTGTTTTAACTTAATTTCTTATAAATCAAAATGGTGTCGAACACTTTTATTTACAAGTCATAACTTAAAAAAACTTATAAGTCATTTTAAAATAAGTCATTCCTGAACAGGCCTGGCAAATTTGGTCATCAACAACACGTGATATCTACAAAACCATTTTATTTGAAATATGTAAAGAACACAATGTGCAAGAATTGCACAATGAAACTTGAAATAACCTCTTCAATGTACCTCATCTGATCTTATACAGACCAAAAAATCCATATTTCCACAAAGACCCTCATAAAGTATAGCAATTATACTAACATTCTACATTGTTAAAAAACAAGATGTCATATGGAAGTTTTGAAAATCAATGTCTCAACCTGTCAACCACATAATGCAACGTCTATAAAATTTTTAATGAACATCTAAATCATATCCTAGATGTGCTAGATAATTTAGATGTAAAATAAACATCTAAACCATGTCTGGGATTCTGGCACATATGGGAACATGGTTGACGTGATCATGGGTGTTATGCACAACATAAAAAAACATGGCTACTTTTACAGAAATGCAGCTTCTGTTTTTCTTTTTTCAGTTCCTTAGTTGTACTCTAACCGTTCATGCCACATAGCATGAGACTCTTGGAAAAGACTAGAATGTAATCTCTCCAGTATTGTATGTGTAAGACCACCAAATAATCTTAATTTGATTTATACTGCAGTCAGATAATTATTTACTGATTAAAATCTTATAATGTTGAGAAAAGCACCAACCAGTCAAGAGAAATGCTTACCTTTGAGAATGAGCTCGGCATGGCAATGGCGCAAGTCCCTGATTCATGGATTCAGGGATCCAGGTATGATGCACGTTGTAGATGGGTCTAAAAAGTCCAAAATTTCTACTGATGTGATAATCCACAGGGTTTTCTTGCAATTTTCCCTCTGTATCAGGCTTTGTTCTTTCCACATTTAGAGAAATTTGCATTCCTATAGGGATGGAGTGGATATTGCTCACTGAGTTGTAGTTTAAGGCAATCTATACTACTTAGTTCATTAAGGGTGTCAAAGCCAAGATCTTTTCTCACGTCCCAATCACCAAGACGTGTCCGATATCCTGCACAATTCAACAAGTCAACACCAAAAGCTTGACTTGACCCGTCGGGATAAGCTCCGTGAGAGAGGAGATGATTTGCGATCACAAGGTTAACAATAGAGGAATAATATGTCTAGTGTATTGAGAGAGAGAATAATTTGGATAAGTGATTTGTTTTGTTATCTGTTTCCCTTGTGTGATCGTTGTCCCATATGCACTCCAAACCCGGTTTACCGTGCCACCCACTAATCGTTCGACACAACCCCCATCCCCAAATCATCTCAAATAGAAAGTGTGCAAACTTCACCCACTATCTCTGGCCGCCACTATTTGCCACATGCATGGTCATCTGAGTCTCATCCACATTAATGCCATGCAGAAAGGTGGCAGATAACAATCAACTATTATATTTTTGTAATGATTACCGGTCAAAGATGGGATAAGAGACAGTTTGTGTAATGGGCCGATCCAATGACTAAGCCCAAATGCAATAAAGATGACCCATTGACCGGAATGACCCAATAGAATGGTCAAATGACTTGGTCTAAGCTATTCGGCCCAAAAGAACAAATATAACATAGTCCAAGGGAGGAGCCCATTAGGTCCGGCACAGTAGTGAAAGTATCATGGCCCAACATTGTCCCCCAGTCTTTTATTAAACAGGATGTTTAATGAAAGACTGTTAATAATATAGGCCCATGATAAAATGAATTATAATAAGCTAGAAGGGGTTAAGAGAAATATCATCGAGGCTCAACTGATAGGTGCTAGCCAATAAAATAAAATTGAGGCCCAAAAGAGAGAAGCCCAGTCCGGTTAAAGCATTAAACTCAAATTCGGACGCTGCCCCTTCCCATTCGCTATCATTGCTGCTAATTAAATGTGCCGCCCTCGTGTACCGTGTAACCGTCAGTATAAAAAGGTAACTTTCCCCCAAATTGACAACTTTACCTATCAATTTGAATTTCAGACGCCCTTTCAAGCTCTAGCCTTCTTCTTTCTCAAATTTCTTTCTCTTCTGTGCAAATTGTCAACAATGGCAACAGGTTCATCGAATACCAACCAACTTTCCCCACTTCGCATAACCCCCATCACTACTGTTGCTCATACGCCTAGCCCTAGCAAGGCCGCTTCGGGGTCAAACCCTAACCCCCCTGATACCTCAAGCAAAAGCACACCGAAAAAACCTCTCCCCAACCCCTCCATCTTCTTTCAAAGTGCAAAAAAATTTACTCATGCCAACACTGCATCAACCTTGACTGAGAAGGACGTTCAGAATGCATATGAACGGTACCAGGTCCCGGCGACCCATCAATTCCGTTGTCCCACCGCCACCGAGAGGATGTACCAGTGTCCGGATGGCTGGACCGTCATGCCTATGACACTTCTAGAAAAAGGGGTTTGATTCCCCTGCACGTTTTCTTGGTCACACTCCTGGGGTTCGTTGGCGTCGGATTCGCACAACTGGTCCCGAATTCCTACATCCACATTTTGGCGTTCATCGCCTTCTGCCACGAAGTAGGTGTCGCCCTTACTCTCGACTTCTTCTTCTCTATATACAGTATCACCAAGTCTAGAGAGAAAGGGTTTAAGGTACTGGGGAAGATAGCTGCGAAGCCTGGAGAGAACTTCTTGACGCCTCTCTCGATCAAGATCTCCTTCCAAAGAACCGAGGGTGGCATGAACAATGGCTCTTCGTCAAAGGGCCCGAAATTGTTTCTCTTCCAGACTGGACGACATTAGACAAAGTATCTGCCGACTTCGGAGATATAGTTGAAGAACGTGTTAAGGAAATGATTGAACTCCTGGACAACTTCCCGAAGAAGGAATGGAGTTACAGTCTTCTTACCAAACAAGCTTGGTTATATGACCACAAATGTTAGTCTCAAATTTTTACCGAAATAAAATTTCTGAGTTTATTACCGTTACCGTAAGCAGATCTAACAAAATGTATTTCTCTGCTGTAGTATCTCTGATCAAACCATCATCAATTGACCGAAGGGACTTGGAAAAGTTTCTCTCAAGCAAACCTCCATCACCTCCTACTACCGCAACCCTCCAGGAAGAGGTTTCGCATCCGAGGCCCCAGATGCCGAAGATCTTCCTGTAGAACCAGAAATTGTCGAAGAGACTCTTCGACCTCGCAAGAAGAAGAGAGCAGTTCGAAAGCCAAGAGGTATCTCCCAAGAATCCCAAATGATCTCTACCTCCAAATTGATCGATATGCCTACAAACGAATCGGATCGCAGCTCTTCAGACGAAGAAAAGGCGAGTTAAGGTAACTCCGTTAACTGGTGATGACCTTCGGGTTCCCCCGCCTGTGGAAATTATGGTTTTCGAAGAGTAACCTGAAGAACAACCTGGGACTTCAATTCCTTCTCGGAAAAGGAAACAACCTTCGGAAGATCAACCGCCACCCCCCGAAGGACCCACTACTGATCAGCCTCCCCCTCTTGAAGAGCCCATTCCTGATCAACCTCCACCTCCTCTTGAATCACTTATTCAATCCCCTATCCACAATGAGTTTCGCACACCGTCTCCACCACCAGTCTCCCCTACTGCCTTTCACCGTATGGCCCGAGTTCAACAGAAACTTCCCTTTCCAACTCTTTAATTCCTTTGTCAGAGAGACCGATGAGCATCGGTTCGGCAATAACTCAATCATGGACTTGATCAAGGAAGGCATGAGCTATCACGCCAAGGTAACTATCTATCTGTCTGTTTACTTGAATTTATATTTATCTCTTTGAAGAATAACTGACTGTCCGTGAATATCTACAGGCGAATGCTGTCTTCGGGCGTCTTCTTCCGCGCTACTCAGAAGTTGAAGCCGAAGAAGACGCAGCCAGACGAGAGAACATCATTCTGAAGTCAGCTTTGACTAAGGAAAGAGGTGACCTCGACACTGCTCTCTTCAACAATGAAAACCTCCAAAAGGATCTAACTCAAAGAATGGAGGAGCTGAAGATCTGCAAGGAGAAACTGAAGAAGACGAAGGCCAGTCAGCAAGAGATGACGAGTCTGAACGTCGATCTTGACACTTAGAACCATGCTCTGAGGCTTAGAAATGAAGAACTTTGTATAGCCAATCGAGCTTGGCTATCAAGTCGACAATCTTCGTGGAGCGAACTCGCGATGACAAAGAGAGACATTTGACCGCACGTCGTGAACTTCGTGGATAAATTGAAAGCCTTGGAGGATTTAGGTCCCCATCGAATCAAGAGCTTTCGCAAAAAAATCCGGATTTAATATCGCCGACCCAAAGAGCTGAATGAGAAGGTGGTCCAGATGTTTTCCGACGGGTACTATGAATCTTAGAAAGCAAGGACAAGGCAAAACTTGTCACAACTAAGGTTGATCCGACCATACTCGATTTCTTCCAAGACGGTTTTTTTCAAGACGAAGTTTCCTTCTCATAGCTTATAGGATTTCTGTAAAATTTTCCATCTTTTGTAATAATTTTAAATATTAATGAAATATGGGCTTCTTTCCTTATGACTTCAGTGCAGTTACTTTTTGTTAATACTTTAATATTAATGATTTTGAAAAATGTACAAGCTCTTTATGGACTTAACTTAAAACTGTTAATAAATAACTAAACAAGTCATATAACAGATAAGATAAATTTAAGTGATGAAGCAATCCGAACTCAACACTTAGAAAAATTTAGGTAATAAAGTAAAGGAACACTTATTCGTTACCGAAGTGCGAGATAGATCTGCTTCATATGGAATTTGTTTACCACGAAGGGCCTAACAAACCCACATGATGACATTTGCCTACCACGAAGGGCCTGACAAAGTCTAAAGGACGACAATTGCCTACCACGAAGGGCCTGACAACGTCTAAAGGACGACAATTGCCTACCACGAGGGCCTGACAACGTCTAAGGGATGAAATTTGCCTACCACGAATGGCCTGACAAACTCATAAGGGATGAAATTTGCCTACCACGAAGGGCCTGACAAACTCATAAGGATGATATTTGCCTACCACGAAGGGCTTGACAAACTCATAAGGACCACCTGCCAATAAGGCTACCATCGAATGGTCAGCGAGTCCACCCGAACCTCCTTACACCCAAGAATTGAACAGCAACGAAGGCAAAACTAGTTGAGAAAAAAGGAACTTGTATTGATGATGACCTAAACATTTACAGACTTCCGATATACTGACACTGTATCTACTGAAAATATTTCTGAAGCCTGCCAGCATGCCAAGTATTTTTAATTTATGATCCATCCAATGCTCTCAATCGATAAGTCCCTGGCTTCGGTACCTCGATGACTTCATACGGTCATTCCCAGTTCGGCATCAGCTTTCCCAAGTTTTGAGGTGTAGATGCTTCGACTTCTCTGAAAACAAAATCTCCTACTTCAAATCTGCGAAACTTTACCCCATTATTGTAATGCTTAGCCACTCTTCGCTGATAGGCTGCCAATCTGATCAAGGCCGTTTCTCTGACTTCTTCGAGCAAATCCAGATTGACCTTCAGCCCTTCTTCGTTGTAGATCTCTTTGAATTAACTGACCCGAAGACTTGGAGATCCAATTTCGACTGGGACTAAGGCATCAGTACCATAGGCCAATCTGAAAGGTGAATCCCTTGTTGTGGTCCTCGGAATAGTCCGATAGGCCCATAAAGACGCCGAGCGACTCCTCTCCGCCATCTTCCCTTAACCATCCAAATTTACGCCGATCCCATTCAGCAGCGTTCTATTGGTCACTTCGACTTGTCCATTCGACTGAGGATGATCTACTAAAGTCTTTCTGTGTTGAACTCCCAATTCCTTCAAAAATGCTTCAAACTTTGATCCCACAAACTGACGTCCGTTGTCCGATATCACCACCTTAGGAATTCCGAAACGAAACACTACTGACTCCTTTATGAACTTCAAGCATTCATGTTTCATTATTAACCTAAGTGGCTTCGCTTCTACGCATTTGGTCATATAATCGATGGCAACTATAACAAAACTGACCTGACCTTTAGCTTTCGGCAATGGACACAGTATATCAACCCCCCAGACAGCAAAGGGTATAGGAGATAAGATCGAGTATAGCTCTTCTGGTGGCTGATGCGGGATCAGACTGTTGAGTTGACACTTCTCGCACTTCTTGACATACTCCGTAGCTTCCTCGAAGATGGTAGGTCAAGAAGTACTTCTGACGAAGTACTTTGTAGAAAGCTAATGACTTAGCGACCATATGGTCGCCACAGATGCCTTCGTGAACTTCTAGGAGAGCATATTCAGCTTCGGACGGAGTTAAACATTTCAGCAATGGAGACGAGAAGGCCCTTCGAAAAAGATCTTTGTTGGGAGAATGCATATTATGATTTGATGTTTTAATGCGACGTGTTCATGATTATTTGTAAGGTCCTTAAATGAATATGTGTACAAGACTTAGTGATAGATCAAAGTCATTAGTAGGTTGATCTAAGCTTTCAACGATGTATCATTCTGTTAAAGAATGTATAGATAGAAAGATCAAAACTGCTAGTTGATCTTAAGATGTAATAGATTAGTCTTGAAGAAATCATAAGGCATCAATTTAATCAACATTGCAGTAAGTCAAGGCGTAAAACGTAGAGCCTAAAGATCGTGTGTGCTGCGCCTTGAAGGAGACTCTTCGATTTCGTAGAGTGGTCCCAACGATTCTTTGAGTTAACTCCACGATCGTAGTGTCTTTCAAGGAAACATGAAGTTTACAAGTCAACGATCGTAGTGAGCTCTCTGAACGTAGAGTGAACAACACGATCGAGAAGATCGTAAAGTCGCGAAGGATAAAGGGAAATCGTAGTGCTCTCAACTAATAACATCAGAGTGTGCGAGGATGTAAAAGACACTACGATCTAAATCGTAGAACACCACGATCCAAATCGTAGAGCATCATCATGCCTCAATGTCGAAAAGCGCCGAGCCTCATAACTGAAGTTTTCAACAAGTGAGAAATGGATCCCGAGATCTTGCAGACTCATCATCCCCAGTTGTATGAAATATCCTTAGATGCAACAAAGAAGCGTATTGAAGAAGCGAGGATAAGACTTATGGGTAAGAGGGACAAAACACCTTTTCGGTGGTAGGTGAGAAAGCGACCCTGCGAGTGTCGGTGGGCGAATGCGTAATTCGTAAGATGTGCGTAAATGTCTCCATCACAAAGATGTAAAGTTCGGATGCATTTAATGCCACAATGGATGGATCCAACGGATAGTTTTCAACATCACATATATACAGATCGACGGATGAGAGAGAAAGTAGCAAGCATTAATCAAACAACGTGACAATCTCTCTCAAGCTCAACTCTACTATCCGAGACATCAGAAGCTTGCTCACCACTACGGTTCTTAACGAACCAAAGGTGCTTACACAAAGAATCGAGTAACAACCATCAAGAACTCAACAATTATCAATCAATCAAGAAGTATACTAAGTCTGCTTTGGACTTGAAGAGTTCAGTAGATGAATCGTAAGAAAACCAAGTCTGGCTGTCTCAGTAGGAATCTGTGATTTAGAAGATTGTAAAAGACATCCTTAGTGGATATCCTACTCGCTTGAGTAGTAAGAGTGGACTAGAAGCTTTGAAAGTGTTCTAAACCACTTAAAACAACTCGTGTCGCTTACATTCTCGCTATAATCGCTATATCTCGCTATAACCGCTTTACTCGCTTATAACTCTATTGCTTGGTAAAGAAGATTAAAACAAATACTAATTCCGCATAGTTTTAATCATTATCTAAGAACAAGTTAAAACGAAAAGATTTTCAAATATCTATTCAACACCCCCCTTCTGTATAACTTGTGGCTTACTAGAACTAACAATTGTTATCAAAGCGGTTCTATTTTATAGCTTACACGCTTTAGTAGATCCAAATGGCACTCGTATCAAGCGAATCCAGACCGGGAGGCGTGAAGAAGCCACCAATGCGCAACAAAGATAAATTTGCTTAACTCGAAAGTCAGGATGCAAGCTTATATGGACTCAATAGATGAAGATCTATTTGAGACTCATTATTAATGGGCCCTATATACCAACAAAGTTTGCACCAACCATTGACGATCCAAACAGAGTACAAATAAAAGTGAAAGAAGAATGGATGGAATACGAGAGAAGAGAGTCATTCAACTTGATAAAAAGGCAAAGAACATCCTGCTCCGATCCTTGAGGACGATCTGTTTGAAAATGTTGTAAACAACAAAAACAAATGCAAGGATGTTTGGGAAGCACTGCGATTATGCACGAAGGCCCCAAGAAGTCGAGAGAAACAAGTAGTCTCTCCCGACATAAAGAGTATGAAATGTTCGCCTCGTACGCAGGGAGAAAATGTGACCGCAACTTATGAAAGATTCAATGTTCGCTTTCAACTCTCTACGAAGCGTATGGGAAGATCTATCCTAACAAGGATCTAACCATAAAGTTCATGAGAGCCCTACCAAGCGGTGTGGGATGCAAAGACCACAAAGAATAAGAGAATTAAAGAATCTTAATGAGATGACAGTTCAACAATCGTATGGAAATCTCCCGACGTCTTTAACCGGAGTTGACCCAACGCTACCAAACCTTATCGGAAGGAAGAAGAAAGGATAAGGGTGTTGCTTCTCAAGGCGAATGAAAGTGCATCAAAAGTCATCACCGAGATCGACTCGATGATGATGAAGACGATGACGATGACTTTGCTTATCTTTGGTAAAGAGACTAAGAAGGTTAAATGCGACAAGGCGTAATCCCAAGCAGCCAAAGAAAGTCGGCAATTCGTCGGCAGAAACAAATGAATGATTTACACCTTCCACAAGCATCATTAATAAAGGTAACAAAGTACATATTTTCACCCAAAGACTCAACTTCAATAGGTCCACATACATCAGAATATACTCTCTCTAGTAACTCTGATTTTCTTTTAACTGAACTACTAAAAGAAACTCTATATTGTTTCCCAAACAAACAATAATCACAAGGGCTTAAAACAGTACCTTTAACAAAAGGAATAAGTGCCCTTTTTGCTAATAACTACAACCCTTTCTCACTCATGTGGCCAAGCCTCTTATGCCATAAGTTTGGCGAAGAGTCATCCTCAACTGCATTCAACTCACTAGAACACACCTTCATACGAAGTCTTGACAACGAACAACAAGCAACTCCTCTTGCAATTACCATAGAGCCCTTCGGTAAGCTTCCACTTTCCACCGCCAAGTGATTCTCATAGCCTTCTCCGCCCAAGGCCATGCCAAATCAAGTTGAGACGCAACTGAACGTGTCTAACGTCCCTCAAGGTAACAAAGGTCTGACACCGTTCTGAATGCAAACATCACCAATTCCAATAATCTTGATCGATCAAGATTTCCCATTCTCACGTAACCAAAGTCTCCACTGTAAAGTTGTGAAAAATTCTCTCTTAGGTGTAAAGCGTGATCACGAAGCACCAAAGATCAACCACCCAATCAACTTTCGATCATCAACATGCAAGCATTCTTCTTCCCCAAAATGAAAGAATCACAACATCTTCTATGGATCGCGGGCTCGCAGTGTTCTTCTCTCTCAACCTTTCCCTACTCACCATTTTTCCGCTTGCCTCAACCAGATTCTCGCAATTTCTTTTGTAAATGACCTTCCTTATTACAATGGAAGCATCTATACGCTTCACCTTATTCGGTCTTTGACTTGCTCCTCGTAATTTTTGTTATTCTTGCGACTTGTATCTCCTTTTGGAGATCCTCTAAAATTATTCGCTCGCCTCTTCTTCGTGACAAGAGCATGAGTCTCAAAATTTACGCCTTCTTCCTTTCGCTTGTCTCCTCATTATGAAGATCGCCCTCGACCATCTGCGATAGTCATTTTTCCTTCTCGAGTTTGAATCGCTAGAGACACCACCAAAGTCTCTCACCGTTTGGCAATGAATCGAGAAGCAAAAAAGAGAGCTCAATCTCATCATCAAGATTCAACTTCACGGTGGATACTAGTTCACTAAACCTCAAACTCACTCATATGCTCCGACACACCGCCTCCTCCGCCCTCAGTACTTTAGATTCACAATTTTTCGAATGACAAAAGTTTTATTTTGTGCATTCTTCTTCTCGTCACATGTAGACTTTCTAGTGTTGTCCATAAAGTGTGAGCATCCGCCTCTCACTAAACACGGTGGAATACACTTTCGATCAATCCACTCACCGGATGTGACCAATAGTCTTCCTATTCATTTTATTCCAATCACCTTTCGGACTTATCCGCGGGCTTCTTTCCCTTGAGCTCTAACGGATCATACAAATCCTTGCAATAAAGGATATCCTCCATTCTAGGCTTCCAGATCGAAAAATTTGAAGAGGTCAATTTAATCATGGCTCCGACTGATTCCTCCATAAAATTTATCAAAAAACAACCGAGCAAATAACCTTAGCTCTGATACCAGTTGTTGGGAAAAACACCACCCAAATACTGTTGTCTTTGATAAATTAGACTGATAAAATATAAGTATATGCCAAACAGATTAAATTTGCAGTTCCACCAAAATAATAACCACTGCAGGAAATAATAAGTAGAAAAATCAAACAACGAGACACCAAGATTTTACGTGGAAAACCTCTAAAACTAAGAGGTAAAAACCACGGGACGATCTCCGACAAATCCACTAGAATAATATGAGAGAATACAAAGATATCTTAATTTGAGTACAAACCCAAATTACTTCACCACAATAGCTATGTGATGGAACCTAAATAAAACTCCTATTTATTTGAACTACCTTTCTCTCTCTATTTTCTAATGCTTCACAGAAGCTTTTCTTTCTCTCCTTCTCTCCCGGATGGAGTATATATTGTTGGTGTGATTTCCTTTGAGCATTGCTGCCCTTTTATAGCTGAAGAAAGGAGAAGATGAGTAAGTGGGTGGGCAATAAAAAAAACAAGGGGCGGTGGAGTGGATGAGTGGAGTGGGTGGGTGATGAGTGGAGTGGATGAGGAATGTCTTTTGACTAACAACTTCAATATTTTTTTTAAGTAATAAGCACCAATTCTGTATTTTTTTTGACAAAAGTAAACAATAGGCTGAGAGACCTCCCTCAGCTAGTCAGCTGTGTCTCCGAAAATATAAGTGACATATTTCTAAACACTGACCCAAGCATCAGAAAAAAAAAAAAGATCTTCAATTATACAAATTCTCAAGGAGAAAAGGCTATCTTGTGCTTATTCAACTTGGAGCTCAAAAGATAATCTACCAAAAACCTGATTGAAGAAAGTAATACTGTAATGCATACTCAGAAGGGCAAAAAGAAATTAACTAACCTTTTGAAAGTGATTATCATTGCATTTAATACATTTGTACAAAAAAATAATACATAAACACTATCAATTTCAATTCAATTTCTAGTGAAATCTGCGTACCATTCTCACGGAGATCAAAATCACCAACTCCTCGAAATACTTCGCTGTACAGTAGGCTTGTCCAAGACATGATAGGTCGAGGATATGGTTGTACTGCAGGAACATCATCCTTGTTGCATATAAATGTGACAAATATTGTCCCACTATCAACTATAACAGTACCTCCCCCAGTAAATCTTCTGATGACAGGAACCTCATCTTTTAACACAGAATTAATTTGAAGAAGCTCAGCAGGTTTCCTAAGCAAAAATAATCATTTAACTGACATTAACTTCTTGCTAGATAAAGATGGTACCACAACTTGGGAGGAGATGACCTTGTAAGCGACTCAAACTTAACCAAAGTCATGCCACCACTGTCCTATAAAATCAGAAATAATAGCCCTGTCATTCGATTTCATATACTATATTGACATGAATGGAGTGCAGCTAAACCAAGTAACAGCACACCGTATTAGTTAGGGATGTGGAAACATTATTATCTCAATATAGCTCAATCACATGAATCAAAAGATGCTCAGATTATTTGGAATCAACATGTCAGCTCATGAAGCATATCCTAGTAGCAAAGCTTGCTGAACCGGACTCAAACTTGCCAATATTCCACTGAGAATTCCAAAAGCATCAGTACAGAATCTAAATGAGCATATTGTGCATGTAGAAGCAAGTTAGATCATTGTGTTTCTTCTTTGTAGCACCATCTAGAAATCAGGGTTCTAGGATTTTTCAGCATAGGTTTCTTCTTGAATGTTGTTTCCCATGATTAGTGGGGATTTATGCATTCCAATCAGTGATCCATTGAATGTGTTAATTTTTGCTTCAATATAATAGGTTGTTCACCAAATTTCCATGAATATTCACTAAATAAAGGAAATATACAAAAATATGTGCATTCATAATATCTTCATTAAAAACAAGCTCAAATAATGCGGAATTGGACGAAAGCCCTTTATTACTAGAGATAAAAGAAAATGAACAATCAGCAATATGACAACAGAAAAGGAAGAAAAAAGTGAATTACCCTGAAGTTCCCATGACAATACTAGGGGTATTTGTTCCATCATTAATGATACACCAATTATCGGATGAAGTACGAAGCAACCGCTCCTCGAAATTTAGTTGCTCGAGGATGGGTACTCCTCTCAGTTTCACGAGGTTCATTAATGGAAGCCCCATGATTTTACAATGAGGCACGGTCATTGGAAGAATCCGACGAGATCCCTATGCTCCTATCTATTGATGTGGCACAATACTCCACCGGAAGGTTGCCGTCGGTGGTATAGAGAGGAAAATGGGTTGGCCGGCGAATGAGCGGATGAATCAATTAACCCAACGGGTGTGGGAGAAATTGCAAGGGTCGGTTGCGGGTTTCAAACCCATATTTGGTCAAAATCATCTAAAACGTTGTTTTGACATATATAACCTCCATAATATTAACAAGTTCAGGATTTCCGCATCCCGATTATCAAACACACCCTAAACAAAATTATAAACCAGCATATATATGCATACAAATAAGGTAGGGACAATTCTTGTCCCCATACAAAGAATATTGATATAATTCACTCTTATTGATACTAGTCAGGATTTAATTTGGGGTTAATAATTTTTTTAACAATATAATATATATTTATCACTAAAAAATAAAATTTCATCATTACAAATTAAATACAACAAAACATAACAAAAAAAAATCTAGCTGTAGAAGTGGGCATTACAAAATTTTCAAATCTTGGGGTCTGTGTCCTCCCCCTCCTCAAGTCTAGCTGTAGCTTCGTCCTGTCAGTCTATATGGCACACTGTGTGTATGCAATTAAGAAAAAAAATTAAATAAAATCTGAAAATTCCATAAATGAGAAGATAGGAGAGAAAATATATAACCAAATTTCCTCCGCCCACTTTATAAATTAGGTAAAGATTGAAAAATAAATTATTATGATAGATCATGACATTTTAAAAAAAAACTTTTACTTCATTAAATAAGAAAAATTCTCAATCTCTCGCACTTTTGTAATTGTATTTTCCACCCTTCCTTTTTAGTCTACCTTTCCATACTACATGGCCTGACTTAAAAACTATGCAGTCTTGGAAAACTATGCATGTTACCCGATGTTAAGTTTATTAATGTTGAAATCCAGTATATATATATATATATATATATATATATATATATATATATATATTCCTTATCTAACACGTAACTCTGAAAAAGTGTAGAGAATTTTCCAAGAATTAAGTGATAAAAGCTTGGAATATTGTTAACTCGATCGATCAATCTATCTTTTACGGAACAGAAAATTATTTACTTGTTGGCTTGTGTTCTACTATTTGATATACATGACAAGAACACCAAGACCAAATACATCCTGTTATATATATGGAGTAGTATAGTATAGTAGTACACGTATGTATGAATCACCTAAATTATTTACATAAAGTAGCGTACATATATATATTTGGTGCAAGTAGCGGTGAACTGGATTGGATGCATGGCTTTCAAATTGGTCGATCGGAGGAGCTAGCATGCATGCATGCATGCCCTTAAATCAATTACCTACGGTTAGCAACACTAACTAACAAGAGCAAGACTATATACTACGTACGTACGTAGTGGTAGTGTTCAAATTAAAACAGAATGAATGGTCGAAGCAAGTACCAGATGATATGGTACACTTAATTACTACTATTAGTTAGCAAAAGCTGTCCTCCTCAACAAGCTTAGAAAATTCGGTGAAATCGATTAGTCCGTCTCCATTATCATCATAGACTTTAATCATCCTTCGGCATTCCCTTTCTGAAAATTCTTGGAATCCCAATTTCCACAAGACTTTCTCCAACTCCTTTTCATCAATGTAACCGTCATTATTCTCATCAAACACATCAAATGCCGCCTGCTTTACTTCCTCCTCCTCCTTTACGTTTTCGCTGAACAAATCTTCTTGCCAACCAAATCTAATTTCTTCTCCATTTGGATTATTATTATTATTATTATTGCAATTAAAAACTGATCCGCCTCCTCCTCCTAATAATCTTTCCATCACCAACTCCACTAGATCTCCTCTTGTCATGAATAATGTTAATATCCTTTCGATCTCATCATCCACCTTGTAATTATTTCCACTCGTATTTTCATTATTCCTGCCCTTGGTGACATAGAGGAGGAAGTGATCAAGTATAGATGAATACAGGTGGTCATCATGCAGCTTTAATATTACCCAACATACAACCATACACAATAAGACGACGATGCTGATCAAAAGGCTAGCCGATTTAATTCCCATCACGATTAAACCACCTACAGAAACTGGATTTATCTTATCCATAACTAACTAACTAACAAGATTTAATGTATGTGTGTGTGTGTGTGTATGATCATGAGGAATTGAGTTGAGGTACGTACGTATTTAATTATAAATGGCATGGTGCTTATATATAAGATTTATTTATGTATGTATATAAATTGAAGTTAATAGAGGAAAATGCATTGCAATAGCCAATAGTAGGTAGTATTAAATAAATGTTCATTCCAGGACAAACATGCACTCAATTATGAATTATTAAGTAGACGACGACGTGGAGTTTTAATTAATTTCTCTTTTGTAATGGATCGAGCAAGTAACATGCATGCAATAGGTGAACTTCCTGGTAATGTTTTGCTTCTGCCCAAGTCAGTTTTTTAGCCTTGATAAAGATGTTGGACTATATAATCATAAAAAATAATTACGTACACATTAATTTAGAGCAGGTTTGGAATTTGAAACGCTCAAAAGAAAAGAAATTGATTCTAGTAATTTGCTTTTAAGAGTCAGTTTATTACCCTACATTTTGAAATCGCTCTTGATATTGGAATTTTTAAGTAATTAGATTTGCCTTCATTAACATACTTTTTTCTCTCTCTCTTTTTTTACAATTATCTGTCTTTTCTTTTTTGTCCTCATTTTTAAGTTTCAAACGTACCCTTAACAAATTATTATTAATTCCGTCATATCCGTTCATTTTAATTCTGAATTCCCATAAAAATAAAAAAAATACTACCGTCTACATACTAATTATACACTCCCTCAATTCCAAAATATAAGATCATTCTGAAATTTCAATATCAATTGGCGATATTCTCAAATTTAAATTTGTGAGATTGATTACATTTATAATAAAACTAAATCTTAGAATTTAGTAGTACTTTTTTTGATGATTTATTTTATATTAATTAAAATTAAAAAAAATTAACATCCATTCTAAAAGTGAAAATATCAGTTTCTTTTAAAATAAAGGTGTTGGGGTGTGATTATTTAGATTTATTTGGACAATGAGAGTCTTTATTAAAGTAAAATTGTATTTTCTTATTTGATGGGATAAAAAGATTTAATTTGGGAAGAAATCTATCAGCCATTAATTGCAGTTATAAGATGATTCTACAAAGGACTTCTATTCCTGATTGGATTCTAGTAGACATAACATCTATAAATACAACAATAAGCAAATGTTTGGAGGTGATATAACAAAGAGTATATGATACAAATAAACACTCTGTACTCTCTATATTATTATAGTGAATTTTTCTCTCTGTAATTTTTTCTCAATTGAGTTTTCACATAAATTTTTGTGTTCATATTTTATATCTTTTTATGTGAGTGTATATAATTAACTACTCCATCAATTGTTAACGCAATTTTGACCTGCGTTAAGCCGTTAACAAAAGGATACATAAAAAATTAATAATAATGTTATAATTTAAAATGTAGGGAGTACAAGTATATATATATATTAGAAGAGAGGAAACATATAAAAGAATATTATTGTATTTGCAGTGCAATTAGAAGGAAATGTCGTCTTCGGACTTTGGAGCGAATTGGATACCACGTCACATCTCATTGTCAAAGTGATGGGATCAGTTAGTTATACTTATTGTCATGACGTGGCTTAGGAGTTAAAACAATTGAATCAGTGTGCATTCCGTGTCTATTAGTTTCAACCCTTTTATCAAAACGATCGATGGCATATTAAGAACAAAAAAAATAAAAATTTAAAATTTTCCTTAATTTCATAAAATTTACAACATGATGAATATTTTTATTTTTTATATTAATAGAATTTATTAAATAATATAATTATTTGTTACTTTATGTACGTTATATTATTTTTAAAAATTAAAAATAATTATATATTTGCTCATTATTTTAATAATGAAGCCATGAAAGAGTACTTCAAATCTGGTGTCATAAAGTAGAAGAAATCCTGGTTATTTAAATTGTTTTGTAACACTTTCAATGCCTTTTTTTTTTTTTGAACATCTTATATATCAAAACAAGATATATATATATATATATATATATATATATATATTTCCATCCACAAAGAACTTCATTTTTCATTGAGACAAAAGGGTTTGCCCACAAAGAACCGATCACGCATGGATGAAACCCCTATATATATATATATATATATATATGATCATACATAAGTTAGTATATAGTATGTAGTATTAATTATTACTCATTCAAAGTTTGTTGATTCTTTTAATTTTAAAATATATTGTAGAACACATTTATTCATTAATTAATATTGATATATTTTATTTTCATCTTCTCATTCACATTAAAATTTTCGACCCCCCTTTTTTTGATAAATGAATCCCGGTGTAGACATAACTTTTGGATATGCAGTACACAAGAAAGCAAAGGAAGGAAGGAAGGAAAAAAATGGATATCCTCTTGTAATTAACTTTTTCTTCTTTCTTTGGAACCCATATGAATGAAAAAGGATAAGCCAAACCTTAAGAAAATATAATCAAAATCATTATCCTGTCCTTCATTTGCCTCTTATAATTTTCTAGATAATATATAAGATTAGAATTTAAAAAGTAAATCATAAACTCCTAAATTTAATAAGTAATTAATCCTTCACAAGTTCACATTCTTTCGTTTGATCCCCAGTCTGAGGGAGTAAATGTAAAATCCATATCCATATGATAAAGGGAAGTGATATTTGTATTTAAATTTTTTTGGCTTGTTTGCGTTTTATGTTGCCTCGTCCTTTCTTATTCTTCTTTAAATATATAAGTCTACTATCACATAAAATCATTCATATACTTCGTTCATACGTATTTTGATGGCTCTACAAATATACGTGTGAACGATTTTATGATGATAATAAATTTCATCGTTCTTCTTTATATAGGTAAAAAAATTACAACACCCAAGAAATTTAAAATTCCTAATAACATGCACCTTGAAATTATATAATCAAGTTTGTTAATAACTCGTATGTACAGTGGCGCCGTGGCGGATCTACTATATATGTTCTGTGTAGTCAATACTTAATCTATTTTTAGGTGTTAGATTGAACAATACAATATTATATTATATGGTCTTATTACATTTCTTATATATATGATCATATTAGTTTCAACTCAAGAAGTAATAAAAATAACTGAGGTTATTAATCTTTTTTTATATGTGAAATTAGGATCAACATGATCTCTTAAAAATTTCTAAGAGAGCTCTTTGATACCATTATTATAATTAAGTTCTAGATTTTAAAATTTTATTTAGTAAATCTAATGCCCATGTTGAAGGTGTGATTTTCTGGTTGTATTTGTCATTTAACTATACTCTCTATTGTAACTAATATTTTTTTAATTTACATTTGTAGTTTATAATCAAATTCTTAAATCTTGTAAATTTATGAATATTTTATCAACCAACATTTATCCCAACTCCATAATTAGACAACGGCAGCGATTATATAACAGTATAAAAAGAAGAAAAAAAATGGCAACCACATAAATATAAACAGATAATAATTTAAGTGTATTGAATATGTTATTTTTATTTGAATAAATACTATTTTTTGTATTTTAAATAATGATGAAATTGGAGGAGTAGTTTTACATAAGGTTGTCATTGATTTTTGTAAATAACGATTAATTAGGGGGGCCGGGGGCGGAAATGGTGGTCTTCTTCTCCCCGTAAGAGAAGATGAAGCCACGCAAAGAAGTAAAAGCTACCAAAAGGAGAAACCATTCATCTCCAACCAGGGGCCCACCATTACCATCACCTATTCTATCTCCTCCCTCCGCCTCTCTTCTTGACCGCGAATTCGTTACGGAAGACCTGTCTTTGTTTGAAGCCTTGCAAATTTCTCCCGAAGAGGCCTACCCAAACCCTAACCCTCGAAGCTTCCCATACAGTGTGAAGCAGCAATGCTGGGACAAGGCAGAGAAGGTCAAAGGCCGAGACCCTGATCGCTGGCGCCGAGACGCGCTTGGCAACACTCTCTTTAGGAAGCTAGTGGGTTGCCCGGGTTGTCTCTGTCATGATTATGACCACATTATTCCTTACTCCAAGGTACTGCTTCCGTTTTATCTTTTATTTTCTTATTTGGGGGTTTCCATGCGTTTGCATTTGTGGGTCTTCATTTTGTTGTTGTTAGGGATGGGTTTGGTTGTTGGTTGCTAATTGTAAAGTATTACAATGAGTGTATGTCGAGCTAAGGATTTTTTTTATATTTGCTCTCTTTGTTAGCAATTTCTGCAGTGGGGTTAGTTTTGAGTGTGCATAGTTTTTCTTTTTTATTATTTGAAGTCTCTCCTGATTGTTTGATCTTATTTAGCTACTATTAAGTGTTTGGGAATATTGATTGACCTACATTTATCTGAAACAAGCTGCTGTTCTGATCATATGAATGGATAATGGGATGAAAAGCTATAGAGCTTGTTCACTGAAAGTCAAATGAACCTTATCACCTTTTGATGGAGACAAGATTGAATCCAACGAACTAATTATTTTTGGGCTATGATATTACCGTAGTTTAAGAGGGGCTACATACCTTTGTGTTCAGACAATGTTGTTGCATCCTTTTGTTCACCTAGCTTTTCTAGAATTTGATCTTTTTGTTGAGTGTGACATTTGAATAAGTTATTTGGTTCCATTTTCCAGTAAAATAATCTATTTTATCTTGTGGATACAATCTGATTTAAAGTGCTACCTATAAAAATTTAATCTGTTTTATAAATTATTGTTAGGATAAACTCCTTTTTCTGGGTTGAGGGAGAGGTCTAGGATGCAGAGCCCGTTCGACAACGACTTATTTTAAAATGACTTAAAGTTAAAATATAAGTTGATTTATAAGTTGTGACTTATAAATAAAAGTGTTCGGCATCAATTTGACTTATAAGTCAGAAATTAAGTTAAATCAAGTTATGAAAATGTTTCGGCTCATAATGACTTATAAGTTAAAATCAAATGTAAAGATTACTAAAACGGACATTAATAAAAAGATGAGCAAAATAAACATTACATTTGGTCAAACTAACTTATTTTAAAATGACTTATAAGTCATTTTAAAATAAGTTACAAATACTTGCTTATTTTCTTTGACTTAAAAATCAACTTACAAGTAGAAAAATAAGTCATTGCCAAACAGTGGAATAGTAGCAAATGACTTATAAGTTGGTTTGACAAACTTATAAGTCACTGCCGAACTGGCTCGTAATGCATTCTGTCTGCTTTACTAATATCATTTGGATCAGACACTAAGTTCATCCTTTCAAACCTGTGCTTTGAATGTTATCTTTTCTGAGGTAGTTCTGAAAATAGATAAATAATAGCTATATGCTCTCAGAAAGTGGTAGTTCTGTTACGACGCATTAAAATCTTAGTTTAATGTAGCTGCTGATTGAGGCTGTGTTTTTGAATTCATTCAGGGTGGGAAAAGCACATTGGAAAATTGTCAGGTTTTACAGGTATGGTACTAAACAAATCTTTGGTTGGTGCATTTACATGGTGTCTGATCCTTCTTTGTTCACTTGAGCGTGCTTGCATTTTTCTATTGCATGATTCATGTCTCATTGTTGGTGTGGAATGGGTGTCTCTTTCTACAAGTATTGCTTTTATGATTCATTTGTAATCATTGCCAGAGGAAAGTGGATGGATGCTGCAGTGGAGGATGGATAAAAATTCCCTAGTTTAGCAGGACAGTGAGCCATGTTTTGACCTATTCATTGCCTTGAACTACTAATAATCTCATATAAGCAGAAGGATGGGTTCTCTTCCGTTGGTATAAACTTTTTGTTCCTATACCTTTTTTTCCTTCCAATTTTCAATCTCTCCCACCAAACCTATCATAAATAAATGACTTCTTAGAAAATATAGTTGATTTCTCTGATTATAAAGTTCCTATATTCACATTTTATTTTTTGTTGTTTATCTAATGATTGGCCAATACCATTAGGTTATGAACTTGAATTCAGTATCCGAATATCTTCTTGAGTCATAAGTACAACACTCTTTGTAGGAAGCCTCTTGAAGGCTATTGCTTAGGTAGGATCTTAGTATTAGAAAGTGTTAACAATTGATGCTTCTGCGACAAGGAGTTAGTAATATTTTGGAATGGTGTGTGATATGATGTTATCACATGTAGGGGCGAAGTTATGTGTTGAGTAGTGGGGTCAATTGACCCCACTATTTTATATATATATATATATATATGATGTAATAGATTTTTTGTGGGTGTAATTTAGTAATTTGACCCCATTGATTTTTTTTTATATATTTGATGTAATAAATTTTTTGTGGGTGTAATTTAATAATTGAGCTCTTCTAGGCGGACATGAAAATTGGACATGAGTGTATTTGAATTTCACTTATTTGTATTTTTGCCCACCATTGGGGGTCAAAATACAAATAAGTGATACTCAAATACACTCATGTCCAATTTTCATATCCACAGAGTTTTTGTTAGGAATTTGACCCGACTAAAATTTTTTCCTGATCACATGTAACATGGTTACCTTGATTACTAAGAACTGCTAGAGAAGATATAATTGTATTTGCTAGATGATGAATTTTGTTTCCACATACCTTGGCATTTTTAGTGTCTGGTTCTATGTACCTTTTTGGATGTTTGGTTGGTTTTAAGTTTTTGTTTTGATTTATCATAGACTAATATTTGACACAAATCCGAATTGCAATCTTTATTGGTCTTTTGCTTATGAATTTTATGAACTTTTAAGTTGCTTCTCTAAAGATTTCTGACTACTAAAAGAATTTCCATCGGAAAGAAAAAGAATTATCTAGTTACAATCCTTTGCCAGTATTTGTTTACTTAACATAGAAACTAGGGAGGCAATTCTTTTTGAACTTCCGACTCACCGGCCACACATATGTCGTAATTAAGAGAGGAAACAGCTAAATAAATATCCCTCAGTTATTTGAGCACAAATAGGTTGCTGTTAAAATGCTGTTGTGGTGTCTATGAATTATCACTTCATTATTATTTAGTGCCATTAATGTAAGATAAAATAAAATTGAGTGGCATCTTTGTTTTGACAATTCTCAACCTCTGTAAAAAATGGTTTTCTGCTTTAGATCTGAAATGCAGTTTTAATGGTAACGAGTTTATTTACTAGTATTTTGCTTTGATAATAGATCAAAAGGTTTCTTAAATTATAAACTTTTATACTCTCTAATAAACTGGATTCTGTGGCTGGCACCCTTTTCTTGTTGCAGGCAACAGTTAATAGATCAAAAGGGAATCGTACTGAGATATCCAAAGCTGATCTTATTCAGAAAAGTTCTTACTGCCGAGTTTCAGGTAGTATTTTCAGTTCTTGTTTAACTAACTTTTCAGTATCACCAAATAGAAAAAAGCAACGCGTTTAGCACAAACATTATTATATTGGTTGCTTTGATGTAGTATCGT
Source organism: Panax quinquefolius (assembly GCA_020205615.1). Taxonomy (NCBI): domain Eukaryota; kingdom Viridiplantae; phylum Streptophyta; class Magnoliopsida; order Apiales; family Araliaceae; genus Panax; species Panax quinquefolius. The sequence continues at coordinate 14,859,547 of CM035169.1, read as the reverse complement.
TGAGTACAGTTGATTTTGCGGTGGTGCAGGCCGTGATATGGATCTTCTCGAATTATCGGCCTATGGCAACGTTCGTCGAGGACAAGATTCTGGGGGATGTAGAATTCAGTAACCTACATTACTGTTGGCAACTTTTTCTTGAATTGATTGTTGTATGGAGTAAGGGATTTGTTTTAAGATGTTAATCTATTCAAAAGGTTCTGCTAATGGATGGCCTTGAACCCCTTGATATCAACAATGGGTTGGAACAGCATTTAATTCAAATTATAACATGAAACAGTCTATAATCAAGTTACAAAATTTGGATATTGCTTCATGTGAAGGCTGCAACTCCGAAACAGGCTTAATGACTGAGATGATGGTGAGCATGCATAAAGTAAAATATTTGAAGGGTCACTTTCAACTTTTCATTTTTTTACCATTGTGTTTTTTTCCTATAATTGATTTTTTCAGTGTTAATACTTTTACCATGCTTTTCAAGTATTCCTCTGTTTTGAAATTAGAGTTGACTTTTTTATTGTCAAGGTTTGTATAAGGCATTTTATTTAGATAATATTGGACATTTTAACAATTAATTAGTAAAAAATTAAAATACATCAGTTTTTATAAATATTGAATGGCTATGATGGCCTATGGGCAAAGAATTCCGACCAAATAACCTTTGGGGGGCTCGATTTCCTTTTGCTTGAGCTTTTAAAAAAGAAAATCGACTTTATGTTGCAATGGTGATAGTCTTCATGGCTAACTTTTTCCACCACCTTAGTTTCATGTCGGTTTATTATTTTCTATTTATTCAATATTTATTAGCTTCACTATAATTTGTAGATTAAATTAAAAGAGAGGAGGTTTATTGGATAGGAATTGATATTTTAATATATATATTATATTTGATATTTTTATATGATTATTTTTCACATGAACACGTATATACAGTGGGTGACATTTATTATTTTCCATTTATTCAATATTAGCTCCACTATCATTTGTAGATTAAAAGATAGAAGGTTTATTGGATTCTTGATTGACTTATTTTCTTGTTACTTTGTAGGAGAGTGATGCCTTCACATCCACAATTTCTTCTTTTAATCCATTAATTTTTTTTTTTTCCTTTTTGAATTACCTTTTTCTTTTAATTTCTTTTTATTTATTAAAAGCACTTCATACCTAAAGTAACAAGGATATAAAATATCTTGTTAATTTACACTAATCAAATTGGCCTTTAAAATTTTAGAATAAATAAAATGATCTTAATTTCATTCTATTCTTATTTTTATTCTATTCTTTCGATCTAAAGAGGAGAAGGGTATCCTATCTTAGTATTATTTAGTGAAAGAAAAATGATATATGTCAATAAATCTTATGACGAAATTAGATTGTGATTATAAGATAATACAATATTATGAGTTTATTCTTAATAAATATTTATCCTATATATTCATATCTGTTAATATTTTTTATTGATATAAAATTGTCATTATGTATGGCAGGACTATTCTAATTCTACATAAGGCAGAGTATGTCACCAATCACTATAAATTGATTAAATTTAAAATTTCTTCATCTGAGTCACTTCCCGTATGGTGGAACTTAAATTGCAATATTTTTTGTATTGCTCCCTCCTTTTCAATATTAATAAATAAATAATATTTTAATATTTCCTTACAAATATTTCTTAACCTTAATTAGTATGGTATAATGATGGCATGATAATACTCAATTTATTTATAATATAAGTAATGTAATTTATTAATTTAATGTCATTTTATAGTCTAAAATTAAATATATATTTACCTAAAAAAATATATTAAAAAATTTTAGAATAAAAATTTACATAATAAAAAAACAAAAAATAAAAAACAAGAAGTAGAAGTCGAAGTATTTTCGTTTCCAGTTTCCACAAGGAGCACAACCGTGGATTATTTGTCATTTCTATGCTAGGTGACGAGTGGCTCCCAAGAGGGTAGTAACATGTTCAATTCCTCGGTTAGAAATGGATTCAAATTTCAATAGATTATGAAAGAGAAGAATATATCTACATAATTTCGACCGTTGGATTTTATTTTTTCTTCTAGTTAATAGACATATATTTGTGGGGAATGATGGCTGAGATTTGAAGATGCCCAACTTGAAGAAAGTATACTATATGCAGTAATGAAAACTTGGCATATACTATATGCAGTAATGCAATGATATTGGTTCGGGAGCACATAAGGTGGAATTCATGCAAGAGAAATTATGTGAAAATATCAAAAAATATATTTAAAAATATAAATTTCCGATTAGAAAATGGCAAAGTGAAAGGAAAACTAAAAATGAAGTTAAGAAATCCAAAGGATAAAAGGCACTAGTTCAATTTTGGGTCATTACAAGTCGTCTGGCTTAAATTGGCCAGGACAACAAAATATCTGTTTCTTGTATGTATCTCTTCCACCAGGTGTTCTGATATTTATGTACCCACCAAATCACCAATAATCCTATTTTTCCTATGTTTTTATAATGTAAATGAAGCAACGAGAGTATCATTTTAGGGGTAAACATAAATAAAATTACATTCTTTAATGTCCTTTCTCTAATGGAGCCAAGCCAATAATAACCGTAGCTCTTATTTTTGAGTTTCAGTGCACATGAAATGGAGTAGGGGAGGAAACACTTTCAAATAATTACTTGAAAGAGCTATATATCTTTGTGGATTCCGAGTAAATACCCATTTCTACTATTCATTCCATCAAGGAACATATGGAATTTCAGAGCTTCTAAAATTTGTAGCTCTTGTCACTCCTTCTAGTGTCGGTATCTCTATATAGATACAGAGTATATCATACACATGTACATGACAATCAAAAAAAACATACTCACCAAGTAAAAGAAAGCCACCTATTCTTAATGTTACACCGAAACACAACACTGGTTTCGCCTCTGATGAGCTATTTCCCACATCCCATCCAAGAATCTCAAAATCCTCCCTCTGTCAATAAATTTGCAGTATCTTTTCTTGGATGAAGTTAAGTAGCCCAGACTAAATCCCAAGGATTGAGTTGAACCTTTTGCTAAATTGAGAGGGGTATGCCCTCAGTTTATATTTCCTCTTTTCTTTTAGATTGAGTTGAACCTTGGTCTACATTCACAGTGAAACTGCTAGAACAAGTCAATTTAGGCCCTCTCTTGGAAGCTGAGGGACCTTGACAATGCTGCAGGGTTAGCCTGTAAAACTGGAGATGGTCTGATTACTTGACCTTTTTCATCTTTCTTTTGTTGGAAGGCCTTAAACACGCCTTCCTTGCTAATAGAATCATTCTTTATTCCAAGACTCGCCCATATAGAACTCTTTGCAGCTTCATCAAGGTCATCAATTCTTAAAGTTTTTGGAACCAAAACAGGTCTCTCTGAACTATTCTGGTCCAAAAGTTCCTCTTCTTCCACATTGCTTGGCTTAAGCAAGTCACCTTCCCGAGAATGCTTTCCTAATATTGGTGATTTTGGACCATAACCTGGTGCCTTTTGGTTTGTCGCAGAAGATGGCGGAGGCAACCAAGGAATACTCCAAGAACCTGGCACATTACAATTCCAATAAGGTGTTGGGTATTGTGGAAATGGAAATCCAGAAGGGCAAATGGCTTGTACTGGAACTGCAGGATTCCACGGACAAGGCCAAGGAACCCCAGGAAGGAATGGAACTTGAGGAGGGAAACCATGAATATTGTGCACCTCTGGCTCTTTAATTCCACTTTTCCTCCCTTCCATATTTGAATTCAAACTCGTAATGGAAGATCCACTAGAGCAATCATCACCATATTCTCCTCCTTTGCAAGAGACCGAGATCCTTTGTTTGTAGAACCCATTTGGGGTACTGTTTGGGACATTTTTCTCAGCAAGATTTAGAACACAAGACATGGATTCACAAAGTGGAGAGTCTGTGCCAAATGAGAGGACTGTTCCATTGTTTTTGAGCGTGGGGTTATGAATTCCATTCAAAGCATCAATTTGAGCTGCATGGAGAGCTTCGGACATGGTGATAAGGCGATAATTTGAATCAGAATTCTTGTTCTTGCGACGGCCAGCTCCTACTGGCACGTTCCTCATTGTACCCCCAGAAGTCCAGTACCTCTGACAGCTCTTGCAAAAATGTCGGGGTTGATTAACATTGTAATTGTTGTAATAACAGAACTTTGTATCCATGCTATTACAACGAGGACAAGGAAGAATTTTGTCTGGTTTCTTCAGAGTTTTCTGCTGTGCATTATTTGTATCACTCCGATCATTTTCAGTCTCTGAAGGTTTCAGTGTTGCAGTTTCTTCATCAATGGAAGGAGTTTTAGGGCTTCCATTTGAATCTGGCGATTCTTTTGAGTCTTCTGTAACTGGAGTTGGTGCCTTATTTTGTGTTTTAGTCTCACTTTGTCCTTCTACATACTCCTGGAATTTAAGCAAAGTTTTTGTGAGTAGCAGGAAAAGGTACCACGCACTAGTTATGGTATAATTTGAAAGAAACCTTTTTTCCTAGTTATTTCTAACAATACTGTATGTTTTCATTGATCCTCCATTTGAATCCCCTTAATAGTGCGAGACAAGACAATGTTTTCAGTTCGTTCTCTGCAAAATATTAGTTCCAAATTTATTCTTTTCTGATAGACACAAATGGCACGAAGGCTTATAAAAATGATATCAATATAGTTATATTATATGTGAATCTCTTCAAGAACCTCATATGCATATGTTAGTCTTGTGAAGGTTACAGAATGTCCAAAGCTAATAAAGACATAAACCAACCAAGTTCAATGGCAGGGTAAATATATTTAAAAATATTAGGATATTAAAGCATTTGGAATGATCTATTTCAAATCCCAAAAGAGGATTTATTTATTTGGGTGGTGGTGTGGTGGGGGAGTTTTTATGAAAATAATATCAATATAGAAAAAACAAAATATAGCCAAAATCCAAACAAAATATAGGCAAAATCCAAGTCTGTAATCACGGATATAGCAGCTAGTACGGTCCAATTAAATAGGAACAACTTCTAGACGTAGTTGAATATATTGGACTGGACCTATCTGAAACACAACCACAACTTTCTGTATCCGGAAACTTCAAACAAGTCCAAGTTCAAGAACTTTGCGCATGTAAAGAATTTTGCTTTGTCATTGATTGGTGTATTATTGGGGTAGACTCTACTAATTCCTAGTCCTGTAAATTACTGTCAGGCTCAGGATGATAAATTCCTTCAAATTATTAAGCTTCAAATTACAATTGTATAGTTCCTTTAGTTCATTGGGATATCAAACCCCAAAAAACAGAAAAGCAAAAATAGACAGAATTAACATGGACCGTTTCTAAGATCCCAATAGCCATGTTAATTAACAAGAAAACAGAGAAGTAAGATCAACCCACTAATTCTTTTATTATTTTGCAAATGGGATGTACGTGTCGTGTATTGTGCAATAGGACATATATATTGTACCTTCTCAGCCACTTGTCCATCTTCTTCTTCTTCGATTCCGTTCACTTTATCATCCTCCAAACAAGTTATACTCGCATAGTCAGAAAGCCCAAGAACATTCACACCGGAATCTTGACCGGAGACGACCGGATTTTCCCCATTCTCTGTCAAGGCAATCTTCTTTCCGAAAAGCTTGATCCCAGGATCTTTCAATTCCATCATTCCCAAAACCCCGGAGAAGTTAAATAATTTACAGCTGGTGCCTGGTGGCGGTGGACGGCGGCGAGTGTTCCCTGGAGGATACAACTTCCAAGTAAAGTCTTTGGTGGCAACCGCGGGTATTAAGATTTTGATCCACTTCAATTAAAAACAAAGAGGATGTGGATTCCACGTCAGCACGAAGTAATTTTCTGAGCCACAAGTTTATTTTATTTTATTGTGTGTATTTTAGTTTGAATAGTAAAAGACCTTTTTCTTGGACAATTTTAAGAACACACCTCACATGATCAAATGTATTCAAAAAAAATCTTCAAAATTCTAACAAATGAGAAAATAATAAATTTTGTTGACCACATACACTTTGTGGTTTGATTAGCGGTGTAAATGAATGAAGTGAATTGAGTATTAAATTGTTCATATTTGATTCATAAAATTTAAATGATTTTTTTATAAATGATTACACGAATATAAATGATTTTTAATGTTCTCGATAAATTGTTCATAAATGAATTGAGTATTAAATTGTTCATATGTGAAATTCTTAGCTATTGTTCATAAAAAAAATATTTCTTTACACGAATATAAATGATTTTTTTTTAAAAAAAAAAAAGAAGGGAGGAAAATAGGTCCATATGAGCTTTGTGGAAATAGATAAATGTGTGGCATGTGCCTACTTCATAATCCTAAAAGTTGAAGAGGTCGTTTTGAAAGATTAATTACTATTTTTTACTAATAAACTAGTGAAAAACAAAATTCATGTAAACATACTTTTAAAAAAATATCAGGTGAATAATCTTTAAAATATGTTGTACAAATTTTTTATAAGAGTTAAATTTAGATATAATTTTAATTTTAAAATATAAACAAATTCATGTAAAAATATCATAAAAATGAAAATATGAATTCTCTTCCACATCATTTTATATCCACCAATCTTTTGTCACAGTACACACGTCATTACTACCTTGTAGACACGCATTTCAGTGAATGACACGTGTAGATCATAATTCCCTGAAGCTGACACCTATCCCAATAGTGTCAACTTAAGAAACATTATCGCTTCTTTTCTATTTTGGTGTAAAGTCATTCGATTTTAATTAGCAGAAAAAAAAGCCATTTAATAAAATTAATAATTTATTTATTAAATATGTACACCTCAGAATTAAGATGTTTTTGATACTCCCTCCTATTCATAGAGAGTTTCATTTTATTCAATATAAGTGTCGTTTTAGAATCTCTATGCAATATTGTACTATTTTTTCCTAATTTATCCCTCTATTTAATATGCTTAATAAATGCAATTTCATGGACCATTGTGGAGAGAGAAATAATTAATTAGGGATACAAAAGATATTTTGTATAATTTCTTAATAAATATGCTTTATTCTAAAAAGATACTTAATATGAATAAGAGAGAGTATGATATTTGTCATTGTCTATTTCACTGAATTAGTAGTTTTTTTCCTATTCAAGCGGACGGTTATCTTGATGGTTGACGGTCAATTAAAGTCATAATTAATTTCGACCAAACCTAAACCTAAACCTTTCTTTGATATGGACAAGACAATTTTGTACGAGTATTAAAACAAACAAACAATTAGCTAGAGTGGATTCCATTCACATTTAAGCACAAGGTCAAGGATAGTACTCCTTCCGTCTCAAATTAATTGTTTAATTTTGATTTTTTAAAGTTAAATTGACCATTTTTAAAATTATTTTTTTTTTACTATTTTTGCTAAAATATAGGTGAAGAGATTATAACCAAAAGAAAGTATATACAATTTATTACTAACCTAAATTTTTATAATTTTAGAAATATATTTATATATGCATAATTATTAATTCTAAAAATAGTCAATTTGATTTTAAAAAGTCAAAACTGAACAATTAATTTGGGACGGAGGAGTATTGTTTTTGTCTCATAAACAATGTCGTACCTCAATATTAATACCACATAAATTAAGTCTAATTAAATACTCCCTCCGTCCCATAGTTATAGGCTGATTTTTTATTTTGAGATGTCCCAATATATAGGCTACTTACTATTTATAAAATTTAGTTGGTTCATTTTTTTATTTTTATGCCCTTATAATAAATATTCAACTATTACTCTTTTTTTTGAAGATACAACATTCAATATTATTATTTTTATCAACACATTTAATGTTGTTGTATTCTCTTTGGTTAAAGTTCTATAGTTATTGACTTTAATGATCAGTACACGTCAATCAATAAAATTAAGAGTTCCAGTGTAATAAGTAATGAGTAATTAACTTATTCATTAATTTCATATTAAGGGATATATGTGAAAAATTATGTTAAAAATTATAACTTGAACTAATTTTCTTAAACTATGTCAAAAGAAATCAGCCTATAACTATGGGACGGAGGGAGTATATATCAAGGCAAAAATTAACCTTTTAAATTAGTAATATCCTTTTAATATTGTCTCTTGACTTTGGGGAAAAAAAATGATTATAATTTTGAAAGGAAAACAAGCACAATCGTGATAATCTTTACGAGTCAAGGGCGTAGTAAAATAATGGTGTTATTGATAGGATTGGGTAACTTGCCTTGCGTATCAAACTCGCACGGGTCCGGACCGACGAGATTAGTCAACCTACGGATCAGATACTCTATATTATCAATAAAAATTAAAAAAAAGCAACGAGGTCCACCTAATAATGATACTAACATCAATTCGGTAGCATCAGAATTGAATTCGTATATATAGATTGCTTAGTTATCTTCTTATTTTTCTTTATATATTACTTTTACTTTTATTTAATATTATTAATGGTAAATTTCAAGTGTGAAATGGATAAAATATAAGTTGCACGACATATCAATTATGATGTAAAATGGATCAACTATAAAATGTACATAAATAACCTGATATTGACTTTTTTAATAAGACTTGATATTAATCCTTGTCAAAAATTTTAACCACATTTTTATACTCTAGTAGATATAATATGAAAGTTATATGTGGTTAAGAATTTTAAGGTACCCCTTCATTAATGTTAGAGATTTATCAAATTTTAATCAAATAAAATGAAGAATTCCCTCCTCCAATTCCGATCAAAATCTTATAATTGCTGCCGTGCTGATTAAAATTGGGGAGTATTGTCAATAATCATATACTACTATCTTGTAGGCTTTAGCTTAGTACACAATCCAAACTAATAAGAAAGATTATGAAAATTTATATTTCCGCATGACTTTTAAATATTTTTACATGAAAAGTGTCGCTATAAATTCATGTAAAAATATCAAAAAGTCGCCAAGATTATTCCGGTTAAGTCCTGCATCTTAATTTAGTTGAGCTATTTGGGCCGATATTATGACCCACTAGCCCAAATCGCTTTGAAGTCTACGTACAGCCTAAAATTTTTCTTTTTGGCAACAACCTAATTTTCTTAATTATAGTAATATTTTGACTTCAATTTTTTTTACTATTAGTGTTTGCTATTAAATTTAAATTCTTTCAAAAAAATAATTAAGTACATGAAAATAGAATGCATAATATTCAACATTTATGTTTTTCATAAAAGAAAATAATATATATGTCGACAAAGATATTGCGACCAATGTGAAAGTTTATGTGATAAAATGAATAAATTAGGGTGCTTAATTTCTATATATACCATGTATGAACATACGTGTTAGGCTAAAAAACTTTGGCAATATATACGAGAACTCTTTCATAAATCATTTGTATAGTTTTCTTCAAGTAAATATATGTAAATAAAATATAGGCTTAAATATGAATTAGTACTTTAAATTATAGGCCATATTCTACTTCGGTGATCCATCTTTTAATTTTGTCAATTAAGTGATTAAACTCAATTTTTTTCAATTACACAAAATTGAACACGCCACGTCAGAAATTGCTGACGTGACAATTTGGGTGGGGTACAAAGCAGCTGATGTGTCAAAAAAAATATTTTTTATTTTGAGATTAAACATTAATTATATACTGATGGGTAAATTAGGAACAAAACTTTCATGCTACTCCACCTCCTCCTCTCCATTATCATCGGCACAAGATCGCTTAACTTTTCGGCACCTTCAAATCACCGCCCAACATCAGAAGACCCCAAATTTTATAAATAAAGATGAATTTTCTATAAATATTATTTTTGAATATTATGGAATAAATTTGATATAATGTTATAGTTATGGGTAATATTTATAAATTTTGCAAAGTAAGCAAGTTGTTATAAAATATTAGTTTGGTAGGGAATATTCTTTTTGTCGGGGAATATTCTTTTTGTCGACGTCTGACGGCTTTCAATCATTAGTGGACCCCCAGCGGAAGTAAGTATGTCGTAGTTAAAAAACGACAAAATTATCTTCTATAAAAATAACGGCGGAGGTGTTACCGTTAAAACCGCTGAACTACCCTTAATAAAAAGTACGAGAATACTACGTAGTTGTATAAGTAGCACGATATTGATTATTGATCTTTACGTGAGAAGTCACTTTCATTATGCTTTCGATTATTATTCTACAATAATTCTTTGATCATATCTCTTATATTATTGATTCAATTATTGTCACAAAGATCATCGTATAATATGTTATAGTATTAAATCAATAATTGAGACGACGTTATTATAAATGATTAATAATTGTTGAAAGATTAAATATGTGTTGATTAAAAATAAAATGATTTGTGGTAATATTTATTCAATCCTTGATATATATAAAAAGTCCTGTTATGAGGGCGTTTGTGGTAAGTTTGATTATTTTATGGGGGCCCATATGTCATCATCTAAGAGTCTCTTCGTCGATAGTAATTACCTTCGTCAATAGTAATTACCTTTGTGAATAGTAATTATCTTCGTCGATAGTAATTACCTTCGTCGATAGTAATTACCTTTGTGAATAGTAATTACCTTCGTCAATAGTAATTACCTTTACCGACGTCGAACCACTTGTCGTTTCACATTACAAAGCGTCCAAAACCACTATCGTTTCACATTCTGAAGGCCGAACCACTTGTCGTTTCACATTACAGCGCACGAACCACTTGTCGTTTCACATTACTGAAAGATCGAAACCACATTTTTTTCACATCACCAAATCGTCAAGCCACTTACCTTTTCACATGGCGGTCTTAAGCTAGAAATCTTCTATAAATAGAGGCCTAGTGCTTCATTATTTTTCACGAATTCATTCAAGCTATAGAAAGAAAGTATAGAGAGAATAAGAGAGAAAGAAGAATAGTATTTTATTCTTACACCTACTTTGCAGATTCAATCTCCTACCAAAAGTAAGGGTGTTATTCTTTCTTATTCACGAAGAGAAGCTGTTGTTATTCCATTGTTTATTATTCTCGTTGGAATAACTTTTGTACGTGGTTTACCCTATACTTGGTGACATTCTTCTATTATTCTCGCTTGGAACATCCCGTCCCGTGTTTTTACACGGACTGGTTTCGCTCTTTTATTATTATTCTATTGGAACATCCTCATGCGTGTGTTTTACACCTGACTGGTTCCGTCTTTATTATTATTCTATTGGAACATCCTGCATGCATGTGTTTTACACCGGACACAGTTCCGCTTTATTATTATTACATTTGGAACATCCTGTGCGTGTGTTTTACTGCCGGACCGGTTCCATTCTTTATTATTACATTGGAATATCACATGCATGCGTTTTACGCCGCACACAGTTCCGTTATTTATTATTCATTGGAATAACTCGCTGTCTTGATCCTATCGCATGCATGGTGATTTCTTTTGTTATTCCATTCTTTATTATACCCAATTGGTTAAAACTTTGACTTATACTCCATGAAATTAGTGGAATATCCTCGATATTTGCACTTCATCCAATATCCTTTCATAGAAATATTCTTCTCAAGATTCTTGAATTTTACTCTACAAAAGCGATGTCATATCGACATTTGGATGTTATTGGTTCTAGATAAATTAATTCTTGAACTTGTTTTATTGAATTCTTATATCATTGTCATCATCCTCATGTTTATATTATGTTGAAAGTCATCCGTGAGTGCGTGAAGTGCATAGATGGACTTGGTGTAAGACCCAACTTATTATTAATGAAATTTAATTTTCTATTTATTATTTTGAAATAGTAAGGGTTGATTTGATTAATGTGGATAGTTAGGGGTAAAATACGCAAATATTTCAAAATAAGCAAGTGGTTATAAAATATTCATTGTTGTTTTGGAATATTCGTTTGGTTGTGGAATATTAAATGCATTTAATATTCGGCAACAGTAGCAGACCATAATGTGGGCCCCATAACTGAAAGCGATTGGATGAAGAAAACGATAAATATAAGTTATTTAAAAATAACGGTAGTAGTTATTCAGAATTAATCTTTAAAAAATACTCGGTGGTTAAAACACATGAAGCACACCAGATTGCACCAATTATTGATTCTTACGTGAAGAAGGCACTACTTAATAATGGTTACGATAATTACTGCTTCGAAGATTTTATTGATTCAATAATTCTTTGTATTGATATTTTATATTACTTGTTTTTGATAAATTGTCATTACACACAAGATTTTCCATTATCGAACAATAATTCATATTATCTGAATAATATTATTGGATAACATTATTGGCGATGTCTAGAAAGTTACATCTAAGGAGAGGTTTGGTCACCCTAATTGCGGCGCCAGAAGAGAGAAATCTTTATTGGAAAGCCCTGCTTTCCTGAACCCGTATCGTTATCAATGTTGTGATTCTGTAATATTATTTGTAAATAATTAATTATTGATTCATATGATAAGAAAAATATTGATTTTATGTGGATATAGATGGAGAAAATTTTTAATGTGACGATTGTTGAAAATTGAAATTTTATCTTTTTCTGATAAAATAATTCATTTAAATATATTATTATATTTTAATAATATAATAATGGTGATATTTTTACAACGAATGTGGGATATATGAGTATACAAGGAGGAAGAGTATTTTTGTTGCAATAAATGTTTAAAACATGTCGGTGGACCCCATTTATTGACTGAAATTTGATTATAGCCTGTAAAATCTCCCGTTTGTGGATTTCGATTGAATTTACATTTGGAATTTGGAAAACCTTTCTTCTGCAAAGTTGTAGAGAATTGAATTTCCTATAAAAATTGCGAGATTCGAATTTTTTTTTTGATAAAAGGACTATTTATTATGAATTATTGAAGTTCAAGTTCAAAATAATTGATTTTGGAAGTTTTAATTATTTTATTAAGAAAAACGTTTTTATTGTTTTTGGCACATGTGTGGTGAAGTTTGGAACAGATTTGTGCGCCAGTAGAAATTTGATTATATATATTATTATTATATTAAATTTTCGCTTTTGTGTTCTAAGCATTTTCCTATAAATAGGTGCTTAGGTTAGAATTGAAAATCACACCGTAAAGTGAAGTTTTCTCTCTATATTATCGGCGTATTCTTGTGAGTATTTTGAGTATAATTTGAGTATTGTTATACTGCAAGTTCAAGTTCAGTCATATGCTTATATCCTGTTTATTTTAATTTAAATCTTGATCTTTCGAGGTAAGGAATATTATTTTTTTCGTAATGATATTATTTCTTCAATATCATTATGTTGAAATATTGATCTGAAGTTTTTTATCAAATTTGGAACTTTTGGTGTCGAGAGTTCTTATTCACGTTATACTGTCTTATTCACGAATATCGACCTTATTCATCGAAAAATAAAAATTTTATTTTCATCCAAAATATCTATTCTAGATACTAGCTTTTGATTGTATCCATGTTTTGATCATTCTTGAATTTTACCACTATGATTATTTTTGAGGTATTTTTGGACATGGATAAAACAAAGTACGAATCCTTAATCCTCCTTAATCCTTGTCATTTTGTTTCACCGGATTCGTTTCTTTAAAAATATTTTTCATCATCCTCGGTCTTAAATGATGATATTATTGAATATCTTTGGCACAGTAGTGCAAAGATGAATGATTTCGATGAATATCTTTGGCCCGTAAGTGCGAAGATGAATAGGTGTTTAGATGAACATGACCAATGATGAATATCTTTGGCTGTAGTCAAAAAGATGAATATTTGATTCCGATGTATGTTGATTGATGTTACAAGGATAAAAGATGAGCGACGAACTTTTAAATTCATACATGAAGATAGTAGTTTGCATTCTCTACTTAACTCTTCTAATGAATTATTATTTCAATTGCGAATATTGGTTTAAAAACTTGTTGTCTATTGTATTCTATTAGTTTTTTTCCCGTTGAAGACTAATGATAATTTGTTGTATATTATCTTAGTCATAATATTCTTCTTGGGCTAGTTGAGCTCACCTTTTCCTTTTTGTTCCATTTTTCTTCTCGGGAGGCAAGAATATATCGAGTGCAGTTAGGGTATGGAATGAAGGTTCTAGAGAGAGTTGTTTAGTAGTCCTCACCATTTTTGTAAAATAATGTATCAATAAATGTGATGAAGATTTATTTGAGTATAGATATTGTCTGTAAGATAATATTTGTATTCAAACTCACAGATTTCTTGTTGTAATAATAAAGTTGTAGTTGTTTACATACCATGTATTTGACAACTCGAGAATGGGTGATGTGTAAGACCCAGAAATTTTTTTAAATAAAAGGAATTTCCTTTATTTATTATTTTGAAATAGTAAGGGTTGATTTGATTAATGTGGATAGTTAAGGGTTAAATACTGCAAATATTTCAAAATAAGCAGTGGTTATAAAATATTCATTTTTGTTTGGGAATATTCGTTTGGTCGTGGAATATTAAATGTGACCGTCGAGAATATTCGTTTGGTCGTGGAATATTAAATCGCTGTCGGGGAATATTCGTATGCTGCAAGTAGACCATGTGTGTGGGCCCCATGTGAAAGCGATTGGATGAGGAAAACGACAAAGTTTGGGTGGTTATAAATAACTTGGCGTAGTTATTCTGATTAAGGCTGTTGGAATACCCTATTGGTTAAAATACTGATGTCTGGCGTGGTTGCGATGCAGCACGCGGTATTGCGATATTGTTGAATTATTGATCCTTACGTGAGAAGGCACTACTCAATAATTTTCACACGATGAGTTCTTGCTTCGATATTTTATTTTATTGATTCAATAATTGCTTTGCGTTGATATTTTATATTATTGTTGTTCAATAATTGTCATTTGCCTGATATTTCCATTATCGGATCAATAATTCATATTATTTGAATAATATTATTAGATAACATTATTGGCAATGTCTAGAAAGTTACATCTAAGGAGAGGTTTGGTCACCTAATTGCGGCGCCAAAGAAGAGATCCTTATTGAAAGCCCCTGCTTCTGCAGGAATGCGACTTTGGTTGTCATAAATGTGATTACGTAATATTATTTGTGAATAATTAATTATTGATTCATATGATAAGGAAATATTTATTTTATATGAATATAAATGATGGATTTATTTATGTGGTTATTAATGAAGAATTAATCTTTGAGATGTTTTATTTGTATTTTGTGGGATTGGAGGTATTAAAAGATCAAATTGGTGTTATTACGACTTTATTGTGTGAGTTATAATATTTAATCCGATAGTTGGATCGTTGTAATTTTGGATATGTTATACATATATAAGTTGAGTATATGTCCACAAATTTTGAACCGAATTAAAAATGAGCGTATAATTTATTATGAATTTTAAGAGGTGACTGATTAGGAAATTAGGTTATAAATGATTTTGGTGGAAAATTCTAGAATTGGTGGGCCCCACTTGTGGTTGGTGAAGAAATGTGCTGAATTTTATTTCAAATGTGGTGGGTGGCAATAATAGTGAATTAAAGCCATCGAGTGTTGAGTCAAATCTCTTTTGCTTGGCTAACATTTTCCTATAAATAGAAATTAAGTTAAATTGAAAATCACACGAAACAAAGTTTTCTCTCTTTCTCTCTATATTATTGAGCGTATTTTGTGAGTATTTAGATACTTTGAGAGTTCTTTGTTCAATTACAAGTTTCATTCAGATCATCACTTAGACCTTTCCTTCCAAATCTTGATTCTTTGAGGTAAGGGATATTATTTTTTTAAGTAATGATATTATTTCTTCATATCATTATCTTTGAAATATTGATCTGAAGTTTTTATCAAATTTGGAACTTTTTTATGTCGGGAGTTACTATTCATGAGTTACTATTCACGATTACTATTCATGAGTTCTTATTCACGATTACTTATTCACGAGTAATATTCATGAAAGCGTGAAAATGTTTTTTGTGGAATTTCTATCTTTTGGTGTCGAGTTTCTTATTCACGATATCGGCCTTTATTCACGATATCTGACACTATTCACGTATCTACCTTTATTCATCGAAAAATAAAATTTCTTCTTTTCGTCCAAAATATCTATTTTTGGATACTAAAACTTTGATTGTATCCATGTTTTGATCATTCTTGAATTTTACACCACTATGATTATTTTTGAGAGGTATTGTTGGGCGTGGATAAAACCAAGTCTGAATCCTTAATCCTTAATCCTTGTCATTTTGTTTCACCGGATTCGTTTTTTAAAAATATTTTTCATCATCCTCGATCTTAAATGATGATATTATTGAATATCTTTGGCACATGGTCAAAGATGAATGATTTCTGAAGAATATCTTTGGCACGTAGTGCAAAAGATGAAGCGGTGTTTAAATGAACATGACTAATCGATGAATATCTTTGGCACAGAGTGCAGAAGATGAAGCGGTGTTTAAATGAACATGATGGATCGATGAATATCTTTTGGCCTTTAGTGCAAAGATGAGCAGTGTTGAGATGAAAATGACCGATTGATGAATATCTTTGGCTCAGTAGTGCAAAGATGGATATTTGATTTGAGATGAATATTGATTGATGTTACGGGGATAAAATATTGATGATGATGGATCGTTAAATTCATAGATTATAGTAGATTTCATTCTCTACGTAACTCTTATGAATTATTATTTCATTAGCGAATATTGATCTCGAAACTTGTTGTCTATTGTATTCTATCGATTTTTTCCTGTTGGAGACTAACGATAATTTGTTGTATATTATCTTAGTCATAGTATTCTTTATTGGGCTAGTTGAGCTCACCCTTTTCCTTGTTGTTCCATTTTTCTTCTCGGGGAGGCGGAGAATGTGGCGAGTACTTAGTCGGGTATGGAATGAAGGTTTTAGAGAGTTGTTTAGTAGTCCTCACCATTTTGTAAAATAATGAATCAATAATTATGATGGGGATTTATTTGCGTGTGGATATTGTCTAGAAAGACAATATTATATTTAAACTCATATATATATATTATATTTCACACGACATTTGTATTATGAAGTTGTAGTTTGCTTTTTGTACCGTGTATTTGGCGACTCGAATGGGTGTTGTGTATACCTATTTTGGGGGCGTCCACAGGTTAATATCGAGCTTGGATATGATCTCTGGCGGAGATCGGGGAATAAAACTAGGAGGAGAGCGAGTAAATCCTTCGCTAGTGTGTCCTACTAAGCTTATTTGTTAGTTAGTCAAGATATAGGGATATTATGTGATAGATTGATTTTCTTAATTAACCCTTGTTTTATGGCGATGTTTGAGAATGTCGAATGAGAATATTAACGATGGAGTAAATGAGGCTAGTGGAGATGCTCTCTTTTACTGACGCGAGGAGAACGTCTGACAGTGACAATGTTCCTCCCGCAACAACAACCGATTGAAGCGATGATGAATGAGGGGATGTTTAGAAGTTTTTGCGATTCATGCAAAATCGAGACGAGGAGACTCGTGTTCAAATCTAACGGAGGAAATGATAGCAATTCACGGGTGGTCACAACCCAAGGCGCCAAAAGTTGGGACCACCGAATTTAAGGAAAGCCGTCCGATCATGGCCATGAAACATGGGTCAAACAAATTACCAAGATATTCGATGTCTTGGGATGAACGGAGAACGAAGGTTCCATTCGCTACCTTTATGTTCCGTATGGCGGCAGATTCTTGGTGGGAATCATAAGGTTGTACTCCATCCACCGCACTTCGGCGTGTCGCGGGAGGCGTTTGAAAATGATTCAATGACAAGTACTTCCCACCGAAGTATTCATTCGTATGAAGGAAGTGGAGTTTATTAGACTAGAAGCGAGGAATAACATGGCGGTGTCCCAAAGACGAGGCGAAGTTCGCGGAGTTATCGAGTTCGCACCTCATTTGGTGGAGAATGAGGAACGTGTAGCGGATGTTTCGAGAGGTTTGAAACCCGAGCATACGTCGATATCTCATTTCTCATAAATTTTCTCTCTATTCGGATGTTGTCAGCGAGGGGCTCGGTTGTTAGAAGCGAGATAACGAGTATGTTCAACCGAGGACCATAACGAGGATCATAATCAAGAAGATAGCGATCATCGAATAACGATAACCAAATGAGGAGAAAGAAGAATACGAATAGCGGTAACCACTCTGGTGGTAATCGTGGCCATGAAAATAGAAGAAGCGAGTGGGAGGAGATTTTAAAAGAGGAGATTCAACAATCACCATGTGAAGGCGTCGGCGCTGTAAGAACTAGTTTTAAGGGAGGAGAATCGACCACCGGTCATATCTTTACAAATGCGGAAAAGAGGGACATATCGGTCCAAGCCGCCCACAACAGTTCAAGGTATGCTATAATTGTGGAAAGGAAGGACATATCGCTCGAGATTATGCGATGGCGAAACCTAGTTCAATGGGGACGGTGACTCAAAAGACTGTCCCGAGAAAAGTCAAAGTCAACGATTAAGGAAGAAAGCGTTTGTTGTGGTGGTCAAAATCGAGAGAACCCGAACGAAGTTAAGCGCAGGTTAGTTAATTATAAATTCTTCTGAAGTATATACCTTACTAGATATTGGTTCTACCCATTCTTTTATCTCTCTACTTTACGCTCAGCGTTTGAACTTGACTACGGAGAAATTAAACTTTGACCTATCTGTGGAGACTCCATTAGGAGAAACTTTCATTACATCCGTTGTTTAAAAATCTTGCTTGATTCAAGTCAGTACTATCACATTACTGTTAACCTTATTTCATAGAGATATTTGCTTTTGATGTGATTTTAAGGTTAACTACTCATCATGCCAAATTGATTGCTTTTGTAAGGTTGTTAGTTTTCATATTCTAAAGCAACTCGTTATTCGAATTCAAGCAATCAAACCATTGTAGTCAAACATTTTCATATCAAGCCATTGAAGTCATTCGTTTATTACGGATGTCAAGTTTTCTTATTCCATGTTATGGATTTGAATAAAGACACGTCGATTTGAATAATATTCCTCATTGTTATTGATTTTCCTGACGTATTTCTGAAGAATTTCTTGGTTTACTCCCAAAGATGATATTAAATTTTGTATCGACTTTTTGAACCCTAAGACAAAACTCATTTCTAAAATCTCATATCGAATGGCTCTTATTGAACTTGAGTTAAAATTCAACTATAAATTTGGTACACGAGCCTTTATCTGGTGACTTCCTTTGTGGAATTCACCTAAGCGAGCACTCTCTGTAGGGGCGTCATATTAGATGCGATAGTAAGCGATAGGTGTCATTGTGACGTCTTATCGAAGATTGGGATATGAGTCACGATTGAGAGCAACCTAAGTCGATGTCGAAATCGTGCTAACTTTCAGGCTTAGTTGGTTATTATCGGAGATTCGTTGAAGGATATTCTCGAATCGCTTTATTCCATTAACGCAAAATTGACTCGTAGAAATACAAAATTCGAATGGAGCGAGGAATGTGGGAAGAGCTTGAAGAACTCGAGAGAGACTCATTTCAAAGACATGTTACGACCATGCCATCCTGGAAAAGTGAACGTGGTAGGTGACGTGTTGAGTAGAAGATCGTATCTAATCTGAGTGATATTATCAAAGACTAATTTCGTATAATTTACAAATAATAGAGATGGAGATGAAAACTCTAGGTACCCACGTGATGATATACGAGTATAATCGACTTTAGTTAAAGCTTCTCAAGCCACCGACCCGGAGCTGATGCGTATGAAGAGGAAAGTACAAGAAGGAGCTATTCCGGAAGCGAGAATTGATAAAGAAGGAATACTTGAGTCCACTCTGACTTTGTGTTCTAACGACTCACGATTTGAGGTACAAGATTATGATGGAGGCACACAATACACCATTTGCAATCCATCCTCGAAGTACTAAAATGTATCGTGATCTTCGTACATTTTGGTGGAATAATATGAAGAGAGATTGCAAAGTTTATCTCGATGTGTTTAACTTGCTAACGTGTAAAGCGCGGAGCATCTAGTACCTAAGGGTCCGTTTCTGACCACTTGAGATTCCAGAATGGAAGTGGAACACATTACTTATGAATTTCGTTTCGGGTCTTCCTACGGTTTCTCAAGGCATCAATGCTATTTGGGTCATTGTTGATAGATTAACCAAGTCCGCTCATTTCTTACCGATACGTCATCGAGAGACTTATTTCTTGAACGTCTTTCTCGTATGTCGTAAATGCGATTGATTAGATTGCATAAGATGCCATGCCGATATCCATAGTTTTAGATCGTGACCCAAGATTCACTTCATGATTTTGGGTTAGAAAGCTATGGACGCAATTCTGATTCGGTTTGGCATACCATCCTCAAACGGATGGGCAATCGAAAAGGACTACTCAAACTCTTGAAGATATATTAAAACTCGTGTCCTAGATTTCAAAGGAAGTTGGGATAAGTACTTTGCCATTGGTGGAATTCTCATACAACAATAGTTATTAAACAAATATAGGCATGGTTCCATTCAAGCATTATATGGACAAAATGTCGTTCTCTCGAAATATGTTGGGATGAGGTGGGTGAAGCAACATTGTTGGGACCCGAAGTTAATACGTATGACTAATGATTAAATAACGTATACAAACCAAGACAAGATCGACAAAGAGTTATGCGGATCTTCATCGAAAAGGATGTGGAATTTAATGTAGGGGATCATGTATTGTTGCGAGTTGCTCCATGGAAGGGAGTTACAAGATTTGGGAAGAGAGAAAGCTCAAATCCACGATTTATTGGTCCATTTCAAATTCTTGACCGAGTAGGAAATGTAGCCTATAGACTTGCGTTACCTCCAAGTATGTCTCGTGTTCATAATGTGTTTCACATATATGTACTTCAGAAATATGTGAAAGACCAACCACGTTATAAAGTTAGAACCGACTAGATAGCCAAGACTTAACGTATGAGGAGAATTACTGTCAAGATTTTGGATAGGAAGGAGCATGTCCTACGCCAAGAAAGGTCATACCACAAGTTAAAGTTTTGTGGAGGAATCATGCTATAGAGAAATGACCCAGAATTGGAAATGGAAATGAAAGCGAGGTATCCTCACCATTTCAAACACCAGTCACGTCGTCGATTTCGAGGACGAAATTTCATAAGGAGGGAGGTTGTAAGACCGAAATTTTTTAAATAAAAGGAATTTCCTTTATTTATTATTTTGAAATAGTAAGGGTTGATTTGATTAATGTGGATAGTTAAGGGTTAAATCATGAAATATTTCAAAATAAGCAAGTGATTATAAAATATTCATTTTGTATCGAGGAATATTAGTTTGGTCGTGGAATATTAAATGACATCGAGGAATATTCGTTTGGTCGTGGAATATTAATCTTTGTCGGAATATTAAGTACAATGGCAATATGTAATGTGGGCCCCATAACTGAATGCGATTGGATGAGGAAAGCGACAAAGTTTGGGTGGTTATAAATAACGGCGTGAAGTTATTCTGAAGTTAAGACCGTTGGAATACCCGGTGGTTAAAATACGATGTCTGCGTGGTTGCACGATGCTTTACGGTATTGCACAAATATTGTTGAATTATTGATCCTTACGTGAAGGCCTTTTTAATAATTTTCCACGGTAGTTCTTGTTCAATATTTTATTTTATTGATTCAATAATTCTTTGCGTTGATATTTTATATTATTGTTGTTCAATAATTGTCATTTGACAATTTCCCATTATCGATCAATAATTCATATTATTTGAATAATATTATTAGATAACATTATTGGCAATGTCTAGAAAGTTACATCTAAGGAGAGGTTTGGTCACTTTAATTGCGCGCCAATGAGGAGAGATCCTTATTGAAAGCCCCTCTTCACAGGAGCGGTTGGTTGTCATAAATGTGATTCGTAATATTATTTGTGAATAATTAATTATTGATTCATATGATAAGGAAATATTTATTTTATATGAATATAAATGATGGATTTATTTATGTGGTTATTAATGAAGGAATTAATCTTTGAGATGTTTTATTTGTATTTTGTCCGGATTGGAGGTATTAAAAGATCAAATTAAGTTATTCTGACTTTTATTGTGTGAGTTATAATATTTAATCCGATAGTTGGATCGTTGTAATTTTGGATATGTTATACATATATAAGTTGAGTATATGTCCACAAATTTTGAGCCGTAAAAATGAGCGTATAATTTATTATGAATTTTAAGAGGTGGTTGATTCGGAAATTAGGTTATAAATGATTTTGGTGGAAAATTCTAGAATTGGTGGGCCCCCACTTGTGGTTGGTGAAGAAATGTGCTGAATTTTATTTCAAATGTGGTGGGTGGCAATAGTAGCGAGTAAAAAGCCATCGTGTAGCAGTTAAGTCCGGCTTGTTGACGGGCTAACATTTTCCTATAAATAGAGAAATTTAAGTTAGAATTGAAAATCACACCAGAAACAAAGTTTTCTCTTTTTCTCTCTATATTATTGAGCATATTTTGTGAGTATTTAGATACTTTGAGAGTTCTTTGTTCAATCTAAGTTTCATTCAAATCACTTGAGCCTTTCCTTCCAAGTATCTTGATTCTTTGAGGTAAGGGATATTATTTTTTTTTCGTAATGATATTATTTCTTCAATATCATTATCTTTGAAATGTTGATCCAAGTTTTATCAAATTTGGAACTTTTTCATGTCGGGGTTACTTATTCATGAGTTCTTATTCACGAAGTTACTATTCATGAGTTACTATTCACGAGTTCTTATTCACGAGTCTTTATTCATGTAGGCGTGAAAATGTTTTTTTTGGAATTTCTATCTTTTGGTGTTGGAGTTACTATTCACGTATACGGCCTTTATTCACGATACTGCACTATTCACGATATCGGCACTATTCATCGAAAAATAAAATTTCTTCTTTTCATCCAAAATATCTATTTTTGGATACTAGCTTTGATTGTATCCATGTTTTGATCATTCTTGAATTTTACACCACTACGATTATTTTTGAGGTATTGTTGGGCGTGGATAAAACCAAGTACGAATCCTTAATCCTTAATCCTTGTCATTTTGTTTCAATCGGATTCGCTTCTTTAAAAATATTTTCATCATCCTCGGTCTTAAATGATGATATTATTGAATATCTTTGGCCCGTAGTGCAAAGATGAATGATTTGAAGAATATCTTTGGCTCGTAGTCAAAGATGAGTAGGTGTTTAAATGAACATGACCGATCGATGAATATCTTTGGCCCAGTAGTGCAAAGATGAGCAGTGTTTAAATGAACATGACCGATCGATGAATATCTTTGGCCTTTAGTGCAAAGATGAACAGTGTTGAGATGAACATGACCGATTGATGAATATCTTTGGCTGTAGTGCAAAGATGAATATTTGATTCAGATGAATATTGATTGATGTTACAAGGATAAAATATTGATGATGGGCTTTTTAAATTCATAGATTATAGTAGATTTCATTCTCTACGTAACTCTTCTATGAATTATTATTTCATTGCGAATATTGATTTAAAAACTTGTTGTCTATTGTATTCATCGAGTTTTTCTCCTGTGGAGACTAATGATAATTTGTTGTATATTATCTTAGTCATAATATTCTTTATCGGGCTAGTTGAGCTCACCCTTTTCCTTGTTGTTCCATTTTTCTTCTCGTGAGGCGAGAATGTAATGAGTCTTAGTGGGTATGGAATGAAGGTTTTAGAGAGTTGTTTAGTAGTCCTCACCATTTTTGTAAAATAATGAATCAATAATTATGATGAGGATTTATTTGAGTATGGATATTGTCTGTAAGATAATATTTATTTAAAACTCACATATATTTTTCTTTACACGTACATAATATTATTGAAGTTGTAGTTTGCTTTTTGTACCATGTATTTGTGCGACTCGAGAATGGGTGTTGTGTATACCTATTTTGGGGGGCGTCCACATGATATATACCTATTTTGGGGCGTCATGATTGGTATCGTGAGCTTAGGGATATGATCTTTGGCGGAGATCGGGGAATAGAACTAGGAGGGAGAGACGAGTAAATCCTTCGCTAGTGTGTCCTACCTAAGCTTATTTGTTAGTTGTCAAGATATAAGGATATTATGTGATATATTGATTTCCTTAATTAACCCTTGTTTATGACAAAATTTGAGAATGTCGATCGAGAATATTAACAATAGAAATGAGATCATGGAGATGCTCAGACTCACCAACGAGGAGACTCGTGTTCAAAATACTGAGAGGAAATGATAGCAATTCACGGGTTATCACACCAAACAAGCGCTTCAAAGAGTTGGGACCACCGTAAATTTAAGGGAAAGCGGATCCGATCACCATGGAAACACGGGTCAAGTAAATTACCAAGATATTCGATGTCTTGGGATGCACGGAGGAACAGAAGGTTCCATTCGCCACCTTTATGTTCCGTGGCGAGGCGGACTTCTTGGTGGAGTCTCGTGAAGCGTGCACTCCATCCAAATTAGACTCAAGATGTCTTGGGAGACGTTTGAGAACTATTTAATGACAAATACTTTCCTCGAAAGTGTTCATCATATGAAGGAAGTGGAGTTCATCGATTAGAAAAAAACAATATGACGGTGTCTCAAGACGAGGCAAAGTTTGCAGAGTTATCTATGTTTGCACCTCATTTGGTGGAGAATGAGGAACGTATGACGCGGATGTTTCTGAGAGGTTTGAAACCCGGCATACGACAATATCTCATTTCTCATAAATTTTCTCTCTATTCAGGATGTTGTTAATGTGGCTCAATTGTTAGAAAGCGAGATAACGAGTATGTTCAACCGAGGACCCATAACCGAGGATTATACCGGAGATAGCGAACAATGTAATAATGATAACCAAAGGAGAAAAGCAGAGGACGGACAAAAAATGGTAACCACTCTGGTGGTAATCATGGCCATGAAAATAGAAGAAGCGAGTCGGAGGAGATTTTAAAAGAGGAGATTTAACAACGACCATGTGAAGACGATCTTACGCAAAGAATCGGTTCTAAGGGAGGAGAACGACCACCGTTCATTATATGCTACAAATGCGAAAAAGAGGGACATATCACCAAACCGCCCACAACAGCTTCAAGGTATGCTATAATTGTGGAAAGGAAGGACATATCGCCGAGATTATGACGTTAGTGGAAACCTAGTTCAATGAGATTTGGTGACTCAAAAGATCGTCCCCGAAAAGTCAAAGTCAACGATTCCGGAAGAAGCGTTTGTTGTGGATCGTCAAAATGCGAGAACCCAAACGAGGTGATCACGGTAAGCTATTTATAAATTCTTGCGAAGTTTATACCTTTTTACTTGATAATTTAAGTCTTACCCATTCATTTATCTCTCTGCATGTGCTCAACGCTTAAACTTGACTCGGGAGAAATTAGACTTTGACCTATCTGTGGAAACTCTGTTAGAGAAACTTTCATCACATCCACTCGCTTATAAATCTTGTTTGATTCAAGTTGGCACCATCACCTTACCGTTAACCTTATCTCTTTAAAAATACTTGCTTTTGATGTGATTTTAGGGATTGATTGGTTAACTACTCATCATGCCAAAATTGATTGTTTTCGTAAGGTTGTTAGTTTTCATATTCCTAACCAACCCGTTGTATGCAATTCAAGTAACTAAACCATTAAAATCAATCACTATCATATCTAATCATAAAGCTATTCGCTTATTGAAAAAAACGGATGTCGAAGCTTTCTTAGCCCATGTTATGGATTTGAATAAAGACACGCCAAATTTGAATAATATTCCCGTTGTTATTGACTTTTCCTTGACGTATTTCAGAAGAACTTCCTGGCCTACCCCCCGAACGTGAAGTTGAATTCTTTATTGATCTTGAACTCGGTACAAAGCCCATTTCTAAAACCCCATATCGAATGGGTCCTATCAACTTCGTGGAGTTAAAGGTCCAACTACTGAGAATTGTTGGACATCGGTTTCATTCTGGCCCTAAGACATCTCCTTGGGGTGCTCTGCTTTATTCAGTAAAGAAGAAAGAAAGGAGAGTATGCGTGTGAGACCCAGATTTATTAATAAAGATTTAAATTTGGTCGAAATAATTTTTTAATATTATGGTGTGAATTTGAGTTAATATTATAGTTGTGGGTAGTATTTATAAATTTTGCAAAGTATGCAAGTGGTTATATTATATTCGATTGGTGGGAATATTCTTGGTTTAGCGAGGAATATTCGTACATAACTACCAATCATTGGTGGACCCCACAATGTAATTTATTGTCGGATTAAGAAAACAACAAAATATTTTATTAAAATAACGGCGGAAGTTTTACCGCTTGATCATCGTTGAACTACTTTCAGTAGTAAAAGTACAAAGAATACGCGTGTGTCAGCATAGAAGCACACCAGTATTGATTATTGATGCCTATGTGAGAAGTCACCATTTGATTCCATTATTGTCAATTAATAATATGAATTATTATAATGATAATGACGCTTTGTTTTATTCAGATTATTAACGTAATAAAATGTAAACATCTTTTATATAAAATAGAATACTTTATTAAAGTTATTCTATAAATAGAATATATTATATTTTATTATGCATAGTGTTGCATAGTGTTTTGCAGAGTATTGCATAGTATTTGCATAGTAAAATGTTTTTATATAAATAGAATATATTATATTTTATTTAAAAGATTTTTCTTTAAATATGGACCGTCGATTAAAGTAAATCAATCTGACCGCTCATGGATTAATTCTTATGCATTCCATTTTCCTATAAATGAAGCTCATTCCTTCATTATTTTCTTACGAATTCATTGAAACTCTGAGAGAGAAATTATAGAGAGGTTATAGAGAGAAAATTATAGAAAAAGAAGAGTATTCTTCTACTTCACTACTTCTATATTCAGTTCTTTTTACTAGTAAGGGGTGTTATTCTTTCTTCTTGAAGAGAACTTCATTATTCCATTCATTATTATTCATTGAATAACTCGTAAAAGTGGCATACCCTATACATAACCTCGTATCACGGCAGACAAATACCCTATACTTGGTGAAATCCTTATGTTATTCCATTGCTTATTATTCTCATTGGAATAACTCAGATACGCCATGTTTACCCTATACTTGGTGACATTCTTCTATTATTCTCATTGGAACATCCTCGCTCATGTGTTTTACACCGGACCGGTTCCGCTTTTATTATTCTGTTGGAACATCCTATCTCATGTGTGTTTTACACCGGACTTCGTTCCGCCTTTATCATTCTCGCTTGGAATATCCTATCTCGTGTGTTTTACACCGGATCCGGTTCCACCTTTATTATTCTCGTTGGAACATCCTCGCTTGCCGGTGTGAATTTCACCTTACTGTTCCGTTATTATTATTCATTGGAATAACTCCGCCTATGCAATCTGCATACATGGTGATTTTTTTGTTATTCCATTCTTTATTATACCCAGTTGGTTAAAACTTTGACTTATACTCCATGAAATTAGTAGAATATCCTCGATATTTGCGTTTAATCCAAAGATCTTTCACGGAAATATTCTTCCGATCATTCTTGAATTTTACTCTCTGAAATGAGATTATGTTGACAATTTGGACGTTAATAATTCATGGATTAAATAATTCTTGAACTTGTTTTATTGAATTATTATGTCATTGTCATCATCCTCATGATATATTATGTTATCTTCGCTTACGTGCATAGATGAACTTAGTATGATTATAACCGTGGATCATTCGGTATAATCACGGCTTGTTATAAATGATGTGATAAAAGTCCTCGGTGGCTTCGTAATGCAAATGATGGATAGTTTTTGGTATGATTATGACCAGGGGTGATTCGGTATAGTCATGACCATTGATAATTTGATGAAAATCCTTGGCCAGTAGTACGAGGATGATTAGATGTGGTGGTTTATTTATTAAAAGTCTCAAATGATAAAAAATTGATGAAAACCTTTTAAAACCTAAAAAGATAGTAGATTTTATTCTCTACTTGACTCTTTTAATGGATTGCATATTCATTGGCAGCTAAAACCGGTTGTCTATTGTATTTTATCGGTTTAACATCATTGAAGGCTAATGATAATTTATTCGCATTATCTTAGTCATAATATTTCTTCTTTGGGCTAGTTGAGCTCACCCTTTTCTTTCACTTTTTTCTCTTGTGAAATGAGAACATAGGTTTGGACGAGTCGGGGAGCGAAGTAATGGTCCGGAGGATAGCATTAGTAGTCCTCACTATTACGTGAAATAGTGTGATAATAGGCGTAATGAGGACTCCTTTTGAGTTTGTATAATATCTAGTAGACAATATTTGTATTCAATCTCACGCTTTATGTCGTATTGTATACCTATAGTTATATTAGTAAGTTGTATTTGAATTTATGTACCATGTAAGTGGCGACCCAAGATGGGTGACGATACCTAATTTTGGGGGCGCCACAATGCGACTTTGTATTGACTATCGAGAATCGAACCATGTCACCATCAAGAATAGGTATCCTCTACCTCGATTGATGACTTGTTTGACCAATACAAGGGGGCACAATTCTTTTCAAAATCGATCTTCGCTCGGATATCATCACCAAGATTAGAATCGAGGATATTCCAAAGACGCTTTAGAACTCCAGACTGGCATTATGAATTCTTAGTCATGTCTTTCGGATGACTAATGCTCCTATGCGCTTTCATGGATATGATGTGACGCCCCCAAAATTAGGTATACATCACCCATCTTGGGTAGTCGATACATGGTATGTAATTTAAATACAACTTACTAATATAACGTCGCAGGTATAATACGACATAAACTCGTGAGTTTGAATACAAATATTATCTACTAGATATTATACAAACTCAAAAGGAGTCCTCATTATAATTATTATCACACTATTTCACAAAATAGTGAGGACTACTAATGCTATCCTCCTGACTATTACTCTGCTCCCCGACTCGTCTCCAATTTATATTCTCATTTCAAGAGAATAAAAATGAAAGAAAGGGTGAGCTCAACTAGCCCAAAGAAGAAATATTATGACTAAGATAATGCGTAATAAATTATCAATAGCCTTCAACAAAGGTTGTTAAACCGATAAAATATAATAAACATCAAGTTTAATCATAGCAATGAACAAGCAATCCATTAAAAGAGTCAAGTAGAAAATAAAATCTACTATCTTTTATGATTTTAAAAGGTTTTTCATCATCGTTATAAATTTTAGACTCGATTTAATAAATATTCCACATCATCGAATCACCCCACGCACTACTACCAAGGATATTCTTTAAGATCACGACAACAATTATTCATGCACTACGGGCCAAGAATATTTGTGTATTCATTAATGGTCATGATCATGCCAACAACTCGTCCATCAACGCACTACTACCATCGAGTATTTTTATCACATCATTTGTAATATTATCGCTCATGATTACAATCGAATAGTCTCTCGGTCATAATCATACCAAGTCCATCTATGCACTACAGCCACGTATGACTTTCAACATAATATAAACATGAGGATGATGACAATGATATAAGAATTCAATAAAACAAGTTCAAAAATTATTTTATCCAAGAATTATTAACGTCCAAATTATCAACATGATAATGTTTTGTAGAGTAAAATTCAAGAATGATCGTAAGAATATTTTCATGAAAAGATACTCGGATGAAACGCAAATATCAAGGATATTCCACTAATTTCATGGAGTATAAAGTCAAAGTTTTAACCAACCGGGTATAATAAAGAATGGAATAACAAAAGAAATCACCACGCATGCGATAAACGCACAAAAGTTGTAAGACCCTCAAATTTTTTTTTAAATAAAAGGAATTTCCTTTATTTATTATTTTGAAATAGTAAGGGTTGATTTGATTAATGTGGATAGTTAGGGGTTAAATACGCAAATATTTCAAAATAAGCAAGTGGTTATAAAATATTCATTGTTATCGGGAATATTCGTTTGGTCGTGGAATATTCAGATCGCTTCTGGAATATTCGCATGCACGATTTACAAGCAACCATGTGTGGGCCCCATAACTAAAAAAAGCGATTGGATGAGGAAAACGACAAATATAAGTTGTTTAAAAATAATCTGCGTAATTGTTATTTAAGTATTATCTTTGTTGGAATACCCGTGGTTAAAACACACTAATACGCCGTTGTTGAACAAAGAAGACACTCAGTATTGCATCAATTATCGATCCTTACGTAAGAAGGCACTACTCAATAATTGTTACGATAATTACTTATCAAAGATTTTATTTTATTGATTCAATAATTGCTTGCGTTGGTATTTTATATTATTGTTGCTTTCAATAATTGTCAACGTGACAAGATTTTCCATTATCGCATCAATAATTCATATTATTTGAATAATATTATTAGATAACATTATTGGCAATGTCTAGAAAGTTCTGCATCTAAGGAGAGGTTTGGTCACCTAATTGCGCGCCAAGAAGAGAGAGATCCTTATTGGAAAGCCCCTCTTCCTGAGAACCGCCTCTTGTCATATAATTGTGATTCTCGTAATATTATTTGGGAATAATTAATTATTGATTTATATGATAAGAAAATATTTATTTGATATGGATATAAATGATGGATTTATTTATTATATGTGGTTATAATTGAAGGATTTAATGTTGAGGTGTTTTATCAAGATTTTTGTCTGAATGGAGGTATTAAAAATCAAATCAAGATTTTTACGATATATTATGCGTGAGTTATAATTTTTAATCGTAGACCGTTGGATCGTTATGATTTTTTGGATATGTTATACATATATAAGTTGAGTATATGTCTACAAATTTTGAACCGTTAAAAATGAACGAATGATTTGTTATAAATTTTAAGAGGTGTTTGATTTGGAAAGTAGGGTTATAATTGATTTTGGTGGAAAATTCTAGAATTGAGTGGGCCCCACTTGTGGTTGGTGAAAAATGTGCTGAATTTTATTTCAAATGTGGTGGGTGGCAATAGTAGAAATGTAAAAGCCATCGTAAAGCAGTCAAGTCTCGCTTTACGGCTAACATTTTCCTATAAATAGAGGGCTAAGTTAGAATTGAAAATCACACCGTAAACAAAGTTTTCTCTCTATATTATTGAGCGTATTTTGTGAGTATTTAGATACTTTGAGAGTTCTTTGCTCAAGATAAGTTTCATTCAAAGATCACTTCCGATCTTTCCTTCCCCGGCATCGATTCTTTGAGGTAAGGGATGTTATTTTCTTCTCAAATGATATTATTTCTTCAATATCATTATCTTTGAAATATCAGTTGGAACTTTTATCAAATTTGGAACTTTTTCATGCTCTGGGTTACTTATTCATGAGTTACTATTCACGAAGTTACTATTCATGAGTTACTATTCACGAGTTACTATTCATGAGTTACTATTCACGAGTACTATTCATGTGCGCGTGAAAATATTTTTTTTGTGGAATTTCTATCTTTTGGTGTCTGAGTTATATTCACGATACTGACACTATTCATCGAAAAATAAAATTTCTTCTTTTCGTCCAAAATATCTATTCGGATACTAGCTTTGATTGTATCCATGTTTTGATCATTCTTGAATTTTACACCACTATGATTATTTTGAGGTATTTTTGAACATGGATAAAACAAAGTACTAATCCTTAATCCTTAATCCTTGTCATTTTGTTTCACCGATTCGCTTTTTTAAAAATATTTTTCATCATCCTCGGTCTTAAATGATGATATTATTGAATATCTTTGGCCCAGTAGTGCAAAGATGAATGATTTCAAGAATATCTTTGGCTCAGTAGTGCAAAGATGAACAGTGTTTAAATGAATACTGACCCGGTCGATGAATATCTTCGCCGTCAAGAGTGCAAAGATGAATATTTGATTCCGTATGTTTATGGATTGTTGTTACAGGATAAAAGATAAACGATGAACTTTTAAATTCATACATGAAGATAGTAGTTTGCATTCTCTACTTAACTCTTCTAATGAATTATTATTTCAATGCGAATATTGATTTAAAATTTGTTGCCTATCGTATTCTATTAAATTTTTCCTCATTGAAGACTAACGATAATTTGTTGTATATTATCTTAGTCATAATATTCTTTACTTGAGCTAGTTGAGCTCACCCTTTTCCTTTTTGTTCCATTTTTCTTCTCGTGAGGCGAGAATATAAATGAGTACGAAGCTCTGGGTATGGAATGAAGGTTTTAGAAAGGATTGTTTAGTAGTCCTCACCATTTTGTAAAATAATGTATCAATAAATGTGATGAGGATTTATTTGAGTATAGATATTGTCTGAAGATAATATTTGTATTTAAACTCACAGCTTTCTTGTTGTAATAATAAAGTTGTAGTTGTTTTCATACTACGTATTGACAACTCGTAATGGGTGATGTATACCTATTTTGGGGCGCCACAACGGGTATCGAGCTTAGGATATGATCTCTGGCGGAGATCGGGAATGTAACTAGGAGGGAGAGACGAGTAAATCCTTCGCTAGTGTGTGTCCTACCTAAGCTTATTTGTTAGTTGGTCAAGATATAGGGATATTATGTGATATATTGATTTCCATAATTAACCTTTGTTTTATGACAAGATTTGAGAATGTCGAATCGAGAATATTAACAATGGAAATGAGACCGTGGAGACGCTCAGACTCATCAACGAGGATAACGTGCAACAAGTCGGCAATGTTCCTCCCGTGAACAACACCATTGAAAGCGATGATGAACGAGGGATGTTTAGAAGCTTTTTGCGCTTCATGCAAAATCGATTTAGGAGACTCGTGTTCAAAATACGAGAGGAAATGATAGCAATTCACGGGTTGTTGTCAAACAAAAGCTTCAAAGAGTTGGGACCACCAGAATTTAAGGAAAGCCGATCCGATCATGGCGGAAACATGGATCAAGCAAATTACCAAGATATTCGATGTCTTGGGATGCACGGAGAAACAGAAGGTTCCATTCGCCACCTTTATGTTCCGTGGCGAGGTGACTCATCGGTGGGAGTCTCATGAAGCGCACTCCATCCAAATTTCCCGACTCAAAGATGTCTTGGGGAGACGTTTCAGAGATTATTTAATGACAAATACTTTCCGAAAGTGTTCGGCTATATGAAGGAAGTGGAGTTCATCGATTAGAACAAAACAACACGACGGTGTCTCAAAGACGAGGCAAAGTTTGCAGAGAGTTATCCGTGTTTTGCACCTCATTTGGTGGAGAATGAGGAACGTATGACGCGGATGTTTCTTAGAGGTTTTAAACCCAAGCATACGTCCAAGATCTCATTTCTCATAAACTTTCTCTTTATTCGGATGTTGTAAATGGGCTCAATTATTAGAGCGAGATAACGAGTACGGCCAACCGAGGACCACAACCGTGATCGCATACCGAGATAGCATCAATGTAATAATGATAACCAAATGGAGAAAGAAACAGATGGACAAAATGGTTACCTTTTCCGGTGGTAATCATGGTCATGAAAATGTAAGAAGCGAGTCGAGAGGAGATTTTAAAAGAGGAGATTTAACAACGACTATGTGAAGACGACAATGCTTGGCAAAGAATCGGGTTCTAAGGAGAGAAACGACCACCCATCGTATATCTTCTACAAATGCGAAAAGAGGGGACATATCGGTCAAACCGCCTACAACAGCTTCAAGGTATGCTATAGTTGTGGAAAGGAAGGACATATCGCCGAGATCAGACGGTGAATGAAACCTAGTTCAATGGGGACGGTGACTCAAAAGATCGTCCCGAAAAAGTCAAAGTCAACAATTCCGGAAGAAAGCGTTTGTTGTGATCGGTCATAATGCAAGAACCCAAACGAGGTGATCACGGGTAAGCTTATTTATAAATTCTTGCAAAGTTTATACCTTACTTGATACCTAAGTATACCCATTCATTTATCTCTCCGCATGTGCTCAACGCTTAAACTCGACTCGAGAAATTAGACTTTGATCTATCTCGTGGAAACTCCGCTAGAGAAACTTTCATCACATCCACTCGCTTATAAATCTTGTTTAATTCAAGTTGGCACCATTACCTTACCTGTGACCTTATCTCTTTAAAGATACTTGCTTTTGATGTGATTTTAGGAATTGATTGGTTAACTACTCATCATGCCAAAATTGATTGTTTTCGTAAGGTTGTTAGTTTTCATATTCCTAACCAACCCGTTGTACGAATTCAAGCAACTAAACCATTAAAATCAATCACTATCATATCTAATCATAAAGCTATTCGCTTATTGAAAAACGGATGTCAAGCTTTCTTAGCCCATGTTATGGATTTGAATAAAGACACGCCAAATTTGAATAATATTCCCGTTGTTATCGACTTTCCGGACGATTTCAAGAACTTCCCTTGGCCTACCCCGTAACGTGAAGTTGAATTCTTTATTGATCTTGAACTCGGTACAAAGCCCATTTCTAAAACCCCATATCGAATGGGTCCTATTGAACTTCGAGGAGTTAAAGGTCCAACTACGAGAATTGTTGGATATCGGTTTAATTCGTCCTAAGACATCTCCTCGGGGTGCTCCTGCTTTATTCGTAAAAGAAAAAGACGGGAGTATGCGACTTCAGATTGACTATCGGAATTGAACCATGTCACCATCAAGAATAGGTATCCTCTACCTCGTATTGATGACTTGTTTGACCACAGTAAGGGGCATAATTCTTTTCAAAATCGATCTTCGCTCGATATCATCACCAAGATTAGAATCGAGGATATTCCAAAGACGCCTTGAACTCCCAGATGGGCATTATGAATTCTTAGTCATGTCTTTCGGACTAACTAATGCTCCTCGCGACTTTCATGGATATGATGAACCGAGTATTCAAGGAATATTTGGATCTTTTGTTGTTGTCTTTATTGATGACATCCTTATATATTCCAAAAGTCGTGAAGATCATGAGCACCATTTAAAGTTGGTACTCCAAACGCCTTCGTGAAAACAAACTATATGCCAAATTGAAGAAATGCGAAGTTATGGCTTGAGAAGTAGCATTCCTTGGGCACGTGGTGTCGAAACATGGAGTATCTGTTGATCCGTGAAGATTGAAGCAATACAAAGTTGGAGCAACCAAAGTCGCGGATCAAGACGTAGCTTTTGGGCTTAATGGTTATTATCGGAGATTCGTGGAAGGATTTTCTCGAATCGCTACTCCATTAACTCAACCTAACTTGGAAGGATACAAAATTCGCTTTGGAGTGAAGAATGCGAGAAGAGTTTCCAAGAGCTTAAGAGAGACTTATTTCTAAGACTGTTTCTAACAATACCATCCGGTTCTGGATGGATTTGTTATCTATAGTGATGCTTCGCAGCAAAGGGTTGTGATGTGTTCTCATGCAACGTGGGAAAGTCATAGCCTATGCCTCGCGATAACTTAAAGAGTATGAGAGGAATTATCCTACTCATGATCTAGAGTCAGCGCGCAATGTTTTCGCGCTTAAAGATATGGAGGCAATATCTATATGGGAGAAAGTGGAGATATATTCGCACCATAAAAGCCTTAAATATTTCTTCACTCAAAAGAACTCAACATGCGGCAAATGACGCTGGCTCGAACTATTGAAAGACTACGACCACACTATTCAATACCATCCCGGTAAAGCGAACGTGTAGTGGACGCGCATCGAGTAGAAGATCATATGCGAAACGAGTGCGATGATGTCAAGTATACGACAGAGCCAACTTTAATAGAAAAAGTTAAGGTTGCTCAAGCCACCGAATCGGAAATGATGCGCATTGAAGAATAAAAGCAAGAAGGAGCTATTCCTAAGCGAGAATTGATGAAGAAGGAATACTTGAGTCCACTCTCTAGACTTTGGTTCCTAACGACTGATTTGAAGAACAAGATTATGATGGAGGCACACAATACACCATTTGCAATCCATCTCGAAATACTAAAATGTATCGTGATCTTCGACATACATTTTGGTGGAACAATATGAAGAGAGAGATTGCAAAGTTTATCTCAATGTGTTTAACTTGTCAACGGTAAAGGCGAGCATCTAGTACCTAAGGGTCCGTTGCAACCACTTGAGATTCCGTGAATGGAAGTGGGAACACATTACCATGGATTTCAGCTATGGGTCTTCCTACGGCTTTCAAGGCATCAATGCTATTTGGGTTATTGTTGATAGATTAACCAAATCATTTCATTTCTTTGCCGACACGGAGACTTATTCCGTGAACGCCTTGCTTAGTATGTACGTAAATGAGATTGTGAGGTTGCATGGCATGCCCGTATCCATAGTTTCGGATCGTGACCCAAGATTCACTTCAAGATTTTGGGTTAGCTTGCAAAAAGCTATGGGCACGGATTTGCGATTTAGTTCGGCATACCATCCCCAAACCAGACCGACAATCGAGAGGACTATTCAAACTCTTGAAGATTTATTAAGACTCGTGTCCTGACTTTCAAGGGCGGTTGGGATAAGTATTTACCATCAGTGGAATTCTCCTACAAACAACAGCTTATCGTGCAAGTATAGGTGTGGCTCCATTCAAGCATTATATGGACGAAAATGTCGCTCTCCAATATGTTGGGATGATGTGGGTGAAGCAACATTGTTGGGACCCGAAGTTAAGACGTATGACTCACCGAAAAGATCCAAATGATTCGACAACGATATAAACAAAGACAAGATCGACAAAAGAGTTATGCGGATCTTCATCGAAAGGACGTGGAATTTAGTGTAGGGGATCATGTATTATTACGAAGTCGCTCCATGGAAGGGAGTTACAAGATTTGGGAAGAGAGGAAAGCTCAATCCATGATTTATCGGTCCATTTCAAATTCTCGACCGAGTAGGAAATGTAGCCTATAGACTTGCGTACCTCAAGTATGTCTCGTGTTCATAATGTGTTTCACATATTTGTATTTCAAAATATGTGAAAGACCCGAACCACGCTATAGAGTTAGAACCCACGAGATAGATAGCCAAGACTTAACGATGAGGAGGTACACCACAAGATTTTGGATAGGAAGGAACATGTCCTACGCCAAGAAAGGTCATACCACAAAGTTAAAATTTTGTGGAGGAATCATGCTATAGAGGAAATGACCGGAATTGAAACGAAATGAAAGCGTGGTATCCTCACCTTTTCAAACACTAGTATCGTCACGTCAATTTCGAGGACGAAATTTCATAAGGAGGGAAGTTGTAAGACCCTCAAATTTTTTTAAATAAAAGGAATTTCCTTTATTTATTATTTTGAAATAGTAAGGGTTGATTTGATTAATGTGGATAGTTAGGGTAAAATACGCAAATATTTCAAAATAAGCAAGTGGTTATAAAATATTCATTGTTGTCGGGAATATTAGTTTGGTCGTGGAATATTCAGATCGCTTCTGGGAATATTCGCATTTACGGCCGGCAATTGACCATGTGTGGGCCCCATAACTGAAAGCGATTGGATGAGGAAAACGACAAATATAAGTTGTTTAAAAATAACGCGTAATTGTTACTCAAGTATCACCGTTGGAATACCCGGTGGTTAAAAACACACTAATACGCGCCATTGAACAAGAGAGAGACACCAGATTGCATCAATTATTGATCCTTACGTAAGAAGCACTACTCAATAATTGTTACAGAATTACTTATTCTCAGATTTTATTTTATTGATTCAATAATTGTTTGCGTTGGTATTTTATATTATTCATTGCTTTTAATAATTGTCACCGCACAAAGATTTCCCATTATCGGATCAATAATTCATATTATTTGAATAATATTATTAGATAACATTATTGGCAATGTCTAGAAAGTTCTGCTCAAGGAGAGGTTTGGTCACCTAATTGCGCCAAGAAGTGAGAGATCCTTATTGAAAGCCCCTTTTCCTGAACCTGCCTCGTCATTATAATTGTGATTCGTAATATTATTTGGGAATAATTAATTATTGATTTATATGATAAGAAAATATTTATTTGATATGGATATAAATGATGGATTTATTTATTATATGTGGTTATAATTGAAGGATTTAATGTTGAGGTGTTTTATCGGTATTTTTTGTCTGAATGGAGGTATTAAAAATCAAATCAAGATTTTTACGATATATTATGTGAGTTATAATTTTTAATCGACCGTTGGATCGTTATGATTTTTGGATATGTTATACATATATAAGTTGAGTATATGTCTACAAATTTTGAACCGTTAAAAATGAACGAATGATTTGTTATAAATTTTAAGAGGTGTTTGATTCTTGAAAGTAGGGTTATAATTGATTTTGGTGGAAAATTCTAGAATTGAGTGGGCCCCACTTGTGGTTGGTGAAAAAAATGTGCTGAATTTTATTTCAAATGTGGTGGGTGGAAATAGTAGCGGTAAAGCCATCGTAGTAGTCGAGTCAAGTCTGCTTTTGCTAATTTAACATTTTCCTATAAATAGAGGGCTGTTAGAATTGAAAATCACACCGTAAACAAAGTTTTCTCTTTTCTCTCTATATTATTGAGCGATTTTGTGAGTATTTAGATACTTTGAGAGTTGTGCTTCAAAGATAAGTTTCATTCAAAGATCACTTCCGATCTTTCCTTCCGGCATCTTGATTCTTTGAGGTAAGGGATGTTATTTTCTTATCAAATGATATTATTTCTTCAATATCATTATCTTTGAAATATTGGTTGGAACTTTTATCAAATTTGGAACTTTTTCATGCTCGGGGTTACTATTCATGAGTTACTATTCACGAAGTTACTATTCATGAGTTACTATTCACGAAAGTTACTATTCATGAGAGTTCTTATTCACGAGTACTATTCATGAAGCGTGAAAATATTTTTTTTGTGGAATTTCTATCTTTTGGTGTCGGAGTTACTATTCACGTATACGGCACTATTCATCAAAAAATAAAATTTCTTCTTTTCGTCCAAAATATCTATTCTGGATACTAGCTTTGATTGTATCCATGTTTTGATCATTCTTGAATTTTACACCACTATGATTATTTTGAGGTATTTTTGAACATGGATAAAACAAAGTACGAATCCTTAATCCTTAATCCTTGTCATTTTGTTTCACTGGATTCGTTTTTTTAAAAATATTTTTCATCATCCTCAGTCTTAAATGATGATATTATTGAATATCTTTGGCTCAGAAGTGCAAAGATGAATGATTTCTGAAGAATATCTTCGGCCCAGTAGTGCAAAGATGAACAGTGTTTAAATGAATACTGACCAATCGATGAATATCTTTGGCCAGTAGAAGCAAAGATGAATATTTGATTCCGAGATGTTTATGGATTGTTGTTACAGGATAAAAGATAGACGATGAACTTTTAAATTCATACATGAAGATAGTAGTTTGCATTCTCTACTTAACTCTTCTAATGAATTATTATTTCACTGCGAATATTGATTTAAAATTTGTTGTCTATCAGTATTCTATTAAATTTTTCCTGTTGAAGACTAACGATAATTTGTTGTATATTATCTTAGTCATAATATTCTTTACCGAGCTAGTTGAGCTCACCCTTTTCCTTTTGTTCCATTCTTCTCGTGAGGCGAGAATATAAGCGAAAGACGAGTCTGGGTATGGAATGAAGGTTTTAGAAAGGATTGTTTAGTAGTTCTCACCATTTTTGTAAAATAATGTATCAATAAATGTGATGAGGATTTATTTGAGTATAGATATTGTCTGTAGATAATATTTGTATTTAAACTCACAGCTTTCTTGTTGTAATAATAAAGTTGTAGTTGTTTCGCACCATGTATTGACAACTCGTAAATGGGTGATGTATACCTATTTTGGGGCGCCAGCAGCGGAGTTATTCCAACAGAATAATAAATAATCTAACCAGTCCCAAAGCAGAAACGCATGCAGCATGTGATGTTCCAAATAAATAATAATAAAGATTTTAACCAGTCCTGGTGTAAAACACATGCATGTGATGTTCCAATGTATAATAATAAAGATTAACCGGTCCTGTAAAACACACGATGTGATGTTCCAACAGAATAATAATAAAAGATTTTAACCAGTCCGTAAAACACATGCATGTGATGTTCCAAAGAATAATAATAAAGAATGGAACCAGTGTTCGCGTAAAAACGCATGCATGGATGTTCCAATGAATAATAATAAAGATTTAAACCAGTCCCGTAAAAACACACAGGCAGGATGTTCCAACAGAATAATAATAAAGAATGGAACCAGTCCGCATAAAATGCATGCATGAGATGTTCCAACAGAATAATAGAAGAATGTCACCAAGTATAGGTAAACCATGATACAAAAGTTATTCCAATGTAATAATAAGCAATGGAATAACAACAGCTTCTTCATGAATAAGAAAGAATAACACCCCTTACTTTTGGTAGGAGATTGAATATCGCAGTAGTGTAGTAACAAAATACTCTTCTTCTTTCTCTTATTCTCTCTATACTTTCTCTCTCTAAAGCTTGAATGAATTCGTGAAAATAATGAAGCACTAGGCCTCTATTTATAAAAGATTTCTAGATTAACACCTACCATATGAAAAAGGCAAGTGGCTTGGACGAATTTGGTGATGTGAAAAGAAAAGTGGT
Source organism: Panax quinquefolius (assembly GCA_020205615.1). Lineage (NCBI taxonomy): Eukaryota > Viridiplantae > Streptophyta > Magnoliopsida > Apiales > Araliaceae > Panax > Panax quinquefolius. Next base: position 14,819,108 of record CM035169.1, on the reverse strand, counting down.
TCGACGCTCAGTAATGTGAAACGACAAGTGGTTCGACGCTTGTAATGTGAAACGGCAAGTGGTTTGACGTCTGGTAAAGGTAATTTCTATTGACGAAGGTAATTACTATTCACAAGGGTAATTACTATTGACGAAGGTAATTACTATTAACGAAGGTAAATACTATATTGACGAAGGTAATTACTATTCACAAAGGTAATTACTATCGACGAAGAGACTCTTAGATGATGACATATGGGCCCCCCAAAATAATCAAACTTACCACAAACGCCTCATAATGCACTCTTTATATACATTAAGGATTGAATAAATATTACCACAAATTATTTTATTTTTAATCAACACATTTTAATCTTTCAACAATTATTAATCATTTATAACTTGTCGTCTCAATTAATAATATAACATATTATACAGATGATAATCTTGACAATAATTGAATCAATAATATAAGAAATATGATCAAAGAATTCATGTCAGAGAATAATTGAGCATAAATGAGTGACTTCTCACGTAAGCATCAATAATCAATACCGTGTGCTACTTATACAACTACGCTGTATTCGCATTTTTTTACTACCGGTAGTTCAATGCTTTAACGGTAACACCTCCTCCGTTATTTTTATAAAATATTTTTGTCGCTTTTCAATCCGATAATAATTACATTGCTAGGGTCCACCAATGATTGAGCTGCTTATTTAATATTCCTAACAAAAGAATATTCCCCAATTAAACGAATATTTTATAACAACTTATAAATTTTGCAAAATTTATAAATATTACCCACAACTATAACATTATATCAAATTTATTCCATAATATTCAAAAATAATATTTATAGAAAATTCATCTTTATTTATAATAAATTTGGGGTCTTACATATGATGAACCGAGTATTCAAGGAATATTTGGATCGGTTTGTTGTTGTCTTTATTGATGACATCCTCATATATTCCAAAAGTCGTGAAGATCATGAGCACCATTTGAAGTTTGGTACTCCAAAGGCTTCGTGAAAATAAACTATATGCCAAATTGAAGAAATGCGAGTTACGGCTTGAGGAAGTAGCATTTTTGGGCACGTGGTGTCAAAACATGGAGTATCCGTGGACCCGCCAAGATTGAAGCAATACAAAGTTGGGAGCAACCAAGTACGTAGCTTTACGGGTCTAATGGTTATTATCGAGATTCGTGGAAGGATTTTCTCGAATCGCTACTCCATTAACCCAAATAACTCGGAAGGATACAAAATTCATTTGGAGCGAAGAATGCGAGAAGAGTTTCCAAGAGCTTAGAGAGGAGACTCATTTCGCACTGTTTCTAACAATACCATCCGATACGGATGGATTTGTTATCTACAAAATGATGCTTCAGTGCAAAGGGTTAGGATGTGTTCTCATGCAACGTGGGAAAGTCATAGCCTATGCCTCGCGACAACTTAAAGAGTATAGAGGAATTATCCTACTCATGATCTAGAGTTAGCGTGATCGTTTTAAATGCTTAAAGATATGGAGGCACTATCTATATGGGGAGAAAGTGGAGATATATTCGCACCATAAAAGCCTTAAATATTTCTTCACTCAAAAAGAACTCAACATGCTGGCAACGACGTTGGCTCGAACTATTGAAAGACTACGACCACACTATTCAATACCATCCCGGAAAAGCGAACGTGGTAGGCGACGCGTTGAGTAGAAGATCATATGCGAGAATGAGTGCGATGATGTCAAGTATACGACAGCCAACTTTAATAGAAAAAGTTAAGGTTGCTCAAGCCACCGAATCTGAGAGGTGATGCGTATGAAGAAGAAAGTACAAAGAGCTATTCCTAAGCGAGAATTGATGAAGAAGGAATACTTGAGTCCACTCTAGACTTTGTGTCCTAACGACTGATTTGAAGAACAAGATTATGATGGAGGCACACAATACATCATTTGCAATCCATCCTCGAAATACTAAAATGTATCGTGATCTTCACATACATTTTGGTGGAACAATATGAAGAGAGAGATTGCAAAGTTTATCTCGATGTGTTTAACTTGTCAACGTGTAAAGGCGAGAGCATCTAGTACCTAAGGGTCCATTGCAAACCACTTGAGATTCGAAATGGAAGTGGGAACATATTACCATGGATTTCGTTACGGGTCTTCCTACGGTTTTTCAAGGCATCAATGCTATTTGGGTTATTGTTGATAGATTAACCAAATCTCGCTTCATTTCTTTGCCGACACGGGAGACTTATTCCTCGAACGCCTTGCTAGTATGTGTAAATGAATGAGATTGTGAGGTTGTATGGCATGCACAGTATCCATAGTTTCGGATCGTAACCCAAGATTCACTTCAAGATTTTGGGTTAGCTTGCAAAAAAGCTATGGGCGCGGATTTACGATTGAGTTAAGCATACCATCCCCAAACGGACGGACAATCGAAAGGACTATTCAAACTCTTGAAGATTTATTAAGACTCATGTCCTGACTTCAAGGCGATTGGGATAAGTATTTACCATTGGTGGAATTCTCCTACAACAACAGATTATCGAGCAAGTATAGGTGTGGCTCCATTTGAAGCATTATATGGACGAAAGTGTCGCTCTCCAAGATATGTTGGGACGAGGTGGGTGAAGCAACATTGTTGGGACCTGAGTTGGTACGTATGACTACTTTAAAAGATCCAAATGATTCGAGAACGTATACAAACGGCACAAGATCGACAAAAGAGTTATGCGGATCTTCATCGAAAGGACGTGGAATTTAGTGTAGGGGATCATGTATTGTTGCGAATTGCTCTATGGAAGGGAGTTACAAGATTTGGGAAGAGAGGAAAGCTCAATCCATGATTTATTGGTCCATTTCAAATTCTTGACCGAGTAGGAAATGTAGCCTATAGACTCGCGTTACCTCCGAGTATGTCTCGTGTTCATAACGTGTTTCACATATCTGCATTTCGTAAATATGTGAAAGACCAACCACCACGTTATAGAGTTAGAACCGGACGAGATAGCCAAGACTTAACGTATGAGGAGGTACCTGTCAAGATCTTGGATAGGAAGGAGCATATCTTACGCGCAAAGGTCATACCACAAGTTAAAGTTCTGTGGAGGAATCATGCTATAGAGGAAATGACCTGGTAATTGGAAATGAAAATGAAAGCGAGGTATCCTCACCTTTTCGAAACACCAGGTACGTGCGTCAATTTCAGAGGACGAAATTTCATAAGGAGGGAGGTTGTAAGACCCCAACTTATTATTAATGAAATTTAATTTTCTCTATTTATTATTTTGAAATAGTAAGGGTTGATTTGATTAATGTGGATAGTTAGGGGTAAAATACGCAAATATTTTAAAATAAGCAAGTGGTTATAAAATATTCATTGTTGTCGGGAGAATATTCGTTTAGTCGTGGAATATTCGATCGCTTAGGGGAATATTCGTATTGACGGCCAACCAAATGTGTGGGCCCCATAACTGAAAGCGATTGGATGAAGAAAACGACAAATATAAGTTATTTAAAATAACAAAGTAAGTTATTACAGTTAATCTTCAAGAAAATACTCTTGTGGTTAAAACACAAGAAGACACCAGTATTGCACCAATTATTGATTCTTACGTAAAAGGCACTACTAAATAATGGTTACGAATTACTGCTCAATTTTTATTGATTCAATAATTCTTTGTTGATATTTTATATTATCCGTTGTTTCAATAAATTGTCATTACACAAGATTTTTTTCATTATCGAGACAATAATTCATATTATCTGAATAATATTATTGGATAACATTATTGGCAATGTCTAGAAAGTTACATCTAAGGAGAGGTTTGGTCACCTAATTGCGGCGCCCAAGAAGTGAGAAATCTTTATTGAAAGCCCCTCTTTCCTCCCGAACCGTCAGTTGTCGATGTTGTGATTCTGTAATATTATTTGTGAATAATTAATTATTGATTCATATGATAAGAAAAATATTGATTTTATGTGGATATAGATGGAGAAAATTTTTAATGTGACGATTGTTGAAAATTGAAATTTTATATTTTTTTCGATAAAATAATTCATTTAAATATATTATTATATTTTAATAATATAATAATGGTGATATTTTTACAACGAATGTGGGATATATGAGTATACGAGGAGGAAGAGTATTTTTGTTGCAATAAATGTTTAAAACATGTCGAATTGGACCCCATTTATCGATCGAAATTTGATTATAAACTTATAAAATCTCCCGTTTGTGGATTTTGGCCAATTTCTTCGCTTGGAATTTGGAAAACTTTCTTCCGCTTGAGTTGTAGAGAATTGAATTTCCTATAAAAAATCGCGAGATTCGAATTTTTTGATAAAAGGGCTATTTATTATGAATTATTGAAGTTCCGAAGTTCAAAATAATTGATTTTTGGAAGTTTTAATTATTTTTATTAAGAAAAACGTTTTTATTGTTTTTGGCACATGTGTGGCTGAAGTTTGGACCAGATTTGTGTGCGTAGGAAATTTGATTATATATATTATTATAATATTAAATTTTCTGCTTTGGTGTTCTAAGCATTTTCCTATAAATAGGGTGCTTAGGTTAGAATTGAAAATCACACTGAAAACCAAGTTTTCTATCTCTATATTTTCGAGCGTATTCTTGTGAGTATTTTGAGTATAATTTGAGTATTATTATACTGGTGCAAGTTCAAGTCATACTTTATATCCCAGTGTTTCAATTTAGAAGTCTTTGATCTTTTCGAGGTAAGGGATATTATTTTTTTTTAGAAATGATATTATTTCTTCAATATCATTATGTTGAAATATTGATCTGAAGTTTTTTATCAAATTTGAAACTTTTGGTGTCAGATTCTTATTCACGATACTGTGCACTATTCACGAATACTGAATGATTATTCAAAATCACTAAGACTATTCATAAAAATAAAAATTTTCTTTTCATTCAAAAATATCTATTCGGATACTAGCTTTGATTGTATCCATGTTTTGATCATTCTTGAATTTTACACCACTATGATTATTTTTGAGGTATTTTTGACATGGATAAAAACAAAAGTACTGAATCCTTAATCCTTAATCCTCGTCATTTTGTTTCACCGGATTCGCTTTCTTTAAAATATTTTTCATCATCCTCGGTCTTAATCGATGATATTATTGAATATCTTTGGCACGTAGTGCAAAGATGAATGATTTCGATGAATATCTTTGGTCCAGTAGTGCAAAGATGAATAGGTGTTTAGATGAACATGACCAATCGATGAATATCTTTGGCTGTAGTGCAAAGATGAATATTTGATTCCGGATGTATGTTGATTGATGTTACAGGATAAAAGATGATTATTTAACTTTTAAATTCATACATAGAAGATAGTAGTTTGCATTCTCTCTACTTAACTCTTTTAATGAATTATTATTTCATTGCGAATATTGGTTTAAAAACTTGTTGTCTATTGTATTCTATTAGTTTTTTTCCTCATTGAAGACTAATGATAATTTGTTGTATATTATCTTAGTCATAATATTCTTTATTGGGCTAGTTGAGCTCACCCTTTTCCTTTTTGTTCCATTTTTCTTCTCGTGAGGCGAGAATATAACGAGTACGAGTCGGGTATGGAATGAAGGTTCTGTAGAGAGTTGTTTAGTAGTCCTCACCATTTTATAAAATAATGTATCAATAAATGTGATGAGGATTTATTTGAGTATAGATATTGTCTAAGATAATATTTGTATTCAAACTCACGCTTTCTTGTTGTAATAATAAAGTTGTAGTTGTTTCGCATCATGTATCGACAACTCGAATGGGTGATGTATACCTATTTTGGGGCGTCACACTTGGTATGATTATGACCAGAGACTATTCGATTGTAATCATGGCCGTAATGTTATAAATGATGTGGTAAAAATCCTCGGTGGCTGTAGTGCATTGATGGGCGCTTGTTGGCGTGATCATGACCATTAATGAATACACAAATATTCTCGGCCGTAGTGCATGAATAATTGTGGTCGTGATACTAAAGAATATCCTCGTCAGTAGTGCGGGGGTGATTCGATGATGTGGAATATTTATTAAAGTCGAGTCTCAATATATAATGTGATGAAAAAACCTTTTAAATCATAAAAGATAGTAGATTTTATTTTCTACTTGACTCTTTTAATGGATTCATTGGTTCCACCGTAGTTAAACTTGACGTTCATTATATTTTTTATCGCTTAACATTCAGAAAGGCTAATGATAATTTATTCTGCATTATCTTAGTCATAATATTTCTTCTTGAGCTAGTTGAGCTCACCCTTTCTTTCACCGCTTTTTCGGAAATGAGAATATAAATTTGAACGAGCCTCGGGAAACGGAGTAATGGTCCGAGAGGATAACATTAGTAGTCCTCACTATTCGTGAAATAGTGTGATAATAATTGTAATGAGGACTCCTTTTGAGTTTGTATGATCTCTAATAGACAATATTTGTATTCAAACTCACAGCTTTATGTCAGATTGCATACCACGCTTATATTAAGAAGTTGTATTTAAATTACGCACCATGTATCCGACTACCCAAGACGGGTGATGTATACCTAATTTTGGGGGCGTCCACAAACATTGCCACGATCAGAAGATCCCAAATCGATCACGGACAATAAACCATGAAACCAGATTGAATGCTACTAGTAGAACTAAAAACCCCAAATCGGATAAAGGGTAATAACCAAATCGTACATAACAACAAACAAATTTACTACCATCAATAAACTAAACATGAAAAGATTAAGCAATAACCCCGTTTAGAAACACAAATAATTTAACTCATTGATTGCGAATCGATCTCAAAAATAAATGAAAAAAATCATGCTAATAGATACAAATTAGAGATTAGACATCTAGAACTTCACTCATATCCCGATCTAAACAATGTTAATCACCTTCTTTAGATTTCTAATTTCAAAATTTTCATATCTCATGATCTAGGGTTGACAGAGAACAAATCGGGGATCTAGAAAGAGGCGAAAATAAGATTATCACAATCGGATCCATCTTCTAAATCCCAAACATCATTAGCCAACAAGATCCGTAACCCCAAACCAGAGGCCCAAATCAAGTATTCCACACCGGATAATAAGTCCCGAATTCATCGATGACGATGGAGAGAAGATGGTGACTTGCATAAATCTAATTCAATGCTTCGTAAGAAATAAGTCGAGGTTATTGGACACACCGAAGCAAGATGGGAGATCAATTCAAAAGCTTTTAAGAAATTGTTGATGGATTTATTGAGGAATCGCGGATCGGTTGAGGAAGAGGAGATGTAATTTTCGGCTGGGTTTAGATCGATTGTATGATATATGATATTTGATTTGATAATTGTTATTTGATTTGTTTTATTTTAATTGTTGTTTGACCAAGTTACCCTCTATAAAATCAGATTTATTTTATTCATGATTAAAAAATTATTTTTTTTGCCATGTCATCTTCCTATAGCCCCACAAAAATAGTCACGTCAGCAATTTTTGACGTGGCGTGTTCAATTTTGTGTAATTGAAAAAAATTGATAGTTTAATCACCTAATTGACAAAATTAAAAGGTGAATCACCGAAATAAAATATAACCTATAATTTAGGGTACTAATTCATATTTAAGCCTAAAATATACTACTAATATTTTGTTAATAAATAAATATAAATGTTTGCGTGTATGATGTGAATTTGTTTGCATGAGAATATGAGATGATGGAATTAGAATGTTCTGAGAAGTTTCTTGAAAAGAGTGATGATGACGTATCATAAATTTTTTCACTTTTATTGGTTAGGAATAAGAATGGGAAATTATATAGTGGAGTGGTCGCCCAACTGTTGCACTTGTCTTGAATGAATGTTTGTTTTTGGTTCAAACAGTAGTTTGTTTTGCTTAGCTTTTGTTAATTCAGACTAACATTACAACAAGTCAATTACTACTTTACAGCAACCACAATAAAGTTGGCGTTGTTTGTTCCATAAATGACATTTTTTTTGAATAATGCTATAGACACAAATTATTCTATAAACATTTTATAAAATGCTGATATGATATATTCTCCTCAACTTTTTATGTGAGGCCAAAGACTATATTAAAATAATTTGTTGATCAATATACTAAGATAGAATATGACACATCATCAATTTATAAAATATTTGTATAATAGTTTGTGTCTGTAGCAGTACTCTCCTTTTTTTATATATATACACCAATGTCAACCATTATAGAATGCGTTGGTGGTTTGGTCACTACACTAACCCACCCACTCGCCCGCCCACCCACCGACTAAACATAGGCTTTTATCGGTCTTGTTATTTTATTTGAAAAAAAAACAAAATATGTTTAAATGGGTCCAAATAATTAGCAAATGTGACAAAGTCAACTGAAAAAGTTGTTTTTAGTGACATTTGAATACATTGCTCAAAAAAATGCCTAGAATGAGAAATTGATATTTTCGCCAAGCTTTTGTTTCTGATAGCTCCGCAAGACTCCTTAACCTGGAATGGATAATAGATGTGATCTAAAATAACAATTCCCTGGTGCTAATCCTGACAGAAAAAACAAGTCCTCTGCTTTTATACCTAAAAATAATCCACTGTTTTTTTTTCTCTCTCAAAGTAATAAGTTAGTAAGCCACTAGCAAATGAGTACTACACTATATATGGCTGGTGCCATCAAGATTTGGCGTGGAAAGGGCGATCATTTGGGAAATTACACCTGTTAATTACTATTAGTATTAACTGTCAAAATTTAGTATGCATTCAATTTCACTTCTGTGCTTGGTACTGTAATTAAGCTTTTGATGACTATGTTTTAGTAATTTACTTGCTCAATATATTTTCCACTGGGCCTTGACTAATTTTATTTTTATAAGCTTCAGACATCATTATTTTGTCACATTCCACTTGTACATAGTGTTCATCTTTTGCTCTTAATTTATGCATCATCATAACTTCCACTAACAATCCAGGAATTCTCACCTCAATTCATGGTTCACGCCATACAAAGAAAGATTTTAAATCGCGTAAATCTTCACACCTTTTTGACTTGAATGAAATTTATATCACAAACGCCAAACGGGCATATAAATGGAGCACTAGTTGGCAGGCTTTAGGGGAAACCAAGTTCAAAGCAATCTAAAGAGTAAATGGCACCCACTTTCCTTCGCCTATCAGTGCTGCTGCTATTGGGATTTTCTCATCTTCTTTGCTTGAATGCGGTTCCAGTTACAAGTAATTCCTCAACTAACTAATCTGCTAAATTTGTTTGTTTTTTTCTACATCTTTCGCTCTGTTTCTTTTCTTCAAGATTATAACTAACCAAGAGTACATAATTATTTGCAGGAACAAGAAATCTTGTGCATGAATACCATGGTCATGTAGTTTTAGAGGATACTCAACTGGTACTTTACAAACTTGATGTTCAAAGCTAAACAGAAACTCATTCCTGCTTTAAGTTTGATTAATGTAATTTTATTTTATTTTGGATACTCAGAAAAATATGGAGAAAAACTGGGAGGTTAAAACCATAATTGGAAGAATGAATGTTGAGGTCAATGATTATCCAGGATCCGGGGCAAATAACCGACACACACCGAAGCGAGGCGGAGGCTGTGTCGAGTGTTAATTATATTTGTGTTGGCAGACGAGCAGTGATATTTGATATTGTAATGTAGTAGTAGTAGTAGTAAATATCGTGCTAGGAAAATATGTAGACATATCATTGGTATTTGGTAGGTAGCTCTCTCTCTCTCTCTCTCTCTCTCTCTATATATATATATATATATATATTCATAATTAATGCTATAGGAAAATTAGGTAAGTTAAATGTTGTATGCCGAGGTTTTGAGAGCATCAGGAAGGAAGGAAGGAGTGAGAGATGAAGAAGGTTATCTTGAAGTAGACTTGAGAAATCTAAATGTGAAAACTTTAGTTGACATATAATTACCCATTTGTTGGTCATTGTAAACTATTTCCGGCAGTGACTTGTCATCTTACAACAAACCAATTTGTATACCCTATATATATATATATATATATATATATATATATATATCGTGTGATTGGAATCTACCAAGTGTTTGGCTTTCTAATTTTTTTAAATCTGGCTTCCTTGCAATGTTTCTTTGAGTTGAGTAGAAGGCGGAAGGGCATTCATAAATTCTGCACAGTCGTTTTGTTTTTGTTTTTTGGAAGAAACAGTCTTGTACTATACTACATCTACATTGAGGTAGTAGTAGTTGAAAGGGTGTTTTTCTGTACCTTTTTTCTCACCCATGAAACTCTTTAATTTGTTTCCTAGCTAGTGCAGTAGTAGTAAATCGTTGTTTGTCTTTAAAGGGGATATGAATTAATTGCCCAACCATAAAGTTGATCATTTAATATGCATGATAGGTGGTGAAACCACTATGTCATCTAAATATCTTCACCAATTTAGAAATTACTAGCACTCGCTAGTGGAAGGTTGAGGTGGTACCCATTCTTTTCTAATTTCTCCTATCCTATTAGTAATTCAGAATTAAGTATGGAGTAAGTAGTAGTAGTAGTATTTTATGGAGTATATATAGCTAAAACAAGACTTGTTAAGATCCACCTTATTTATTTGTACGAGGCAGTGATCAACCATTTTCTTCAATCCGGCATGCATAATCTGTCTTTTGTCTTTAGTTTAACACAAGAAAATAGGAACCAACCCTCAAAAAGTAAAACAATGAAGATAAGTGAAATTAATAACAAAACCAATCCTTATTCCTAATTATTGGACCGAAGTGACAAATTCTTAGTCGTTTGTAGATGGAGATGGAGCAGAGGCTGGTGCTGGAGAAGGAACATTGGAGTTATTAACACGCGTAAATCCTAGCTTTTTGATGATCTCCTTGGCAATTAGCTCGTTTGCTCTATCTGTTGGGTGATACTCATCCCAAAACAGGTACTTGCTTCTGTCTTTGCACAATGTGGATGCAGGAACACATGTTAGGGCTGGTCGAATCCTTCCAAACGAGCAGCATGGCGAGTCGGAGTTGCTAAATCCTGCAAAATTAGAATGCATCTTGAAAGATAGAGATATATGTATGTAGACGGTGGTATGTATAAATCATAGTATTCCTTGGAAGAATGGTAAAAACACTAGTGTACACACCATATTTTGAAGGGTTTGTTATCACATCGTTAACAACATCATAAGCGTCTCCAAATTTAAAGCTTGCATTTGGAAGGCTGCTTGACAAATCCTCCAGAAGTTTGGTCGCGGCCTTATTGAAGCCAAGTGCCAAATTATTTGTCTTGTCCTGGCACTTACCAGATAAACTTAGAACCCTTTGAAGTGGAATGCAGCCCATAGGTCCTAATCCAAACACCATTAGTTGTCGTGCCCCTAACCTATGCAGTAGCTTTATTGAACAGAAAAAAAATGATGAGGAAATTTAAAGTTTAGAAGAAGCACACGAAAAACATTTGGTTTCGACTTACCTTTAGTTGTCCTTGAAGTGTTTCCATTAAATAATTCATGAAGCCTTGATCATTGTACGTCCATGAGTCGCTATAAACTGGCATCAAGTAGTTATTGATAAAGTCGTTGCTTCCTAAAGCCACCACATAACTCGATTCTTGAAAAAACTTCTCCGCTGCTGCTGTCCCCATTTTGGCTTTCATTAGCTCTCGTGTTCCTTGAAACAGCTCGATTTGCTTGTATAGAGATAACCTTTGAATCTGCAATTAGTATGTGTCAACATTTTCAAATTTCGAGCTAATAAATACTACTACTAGTCTTTAAATAAAAAGGTGGTAATGTTGGAATAAAAATTAATTACTGCTTCAACTTACAAATAAACCACCAGTTTCATTCAAGATTCCACCACCCCCAGAGGCAAAATTTACACCTTTTTCCAGGATAACATCTTCGGTTAAAGTTGGATCAAGAAAAGCCGGTGGCCTCGGAAGTCCCGTTTTGTCCCCTGAATGTACACAAGTAATTCTTGTTTAATTACAAATCAAAAAAATGCATCAACTAATATAGAGGGATACCATATAATAATAATACCTATAATATCAGCAACGGTCCGACCATTAGTGAACCTGCCATTAGGCAGTCCACTGCCAAAATCAATGCCATACCACGGGAGGCTTGCCTGAGCCAGGCTCTTGGAGAGTCTTGCGTTGTTGCCAACGTCTGATAGGGAGTCCCCGAAAATGAACTGCACAACTTTGCAATCGTATCCGTCAATGTTAATTCCTAGCAAAATCACAATTATGGTTAATGCCGCAATTAGCTTCATGTCAATTTGCTAAAAAGGCGAGCTAGAGCTCTATAAGTTAATATTAATGTAATGAAATGAAGAGTTGGGGGCTAGAGATTTTAAACATCAAGTAAAAGGTGTAGTAGAAAACGAGAAAGTGATGTTGTGGAGGTTGGGATTTCTATTGAAGAATGGAATGTTTGATAAACCAACCGCTAATGATTCTAACCTACTGCAGCTACCGGTAGAACAAGTCCAAATTGTACTTGTACATATTTAGATGGTTTGAGTGTTCTAGGAGTATTTCCAAACACGGCGTTAAGTTGACCAACTCTTCTGTTAGGTGTATTTTAGAAGCATAGACCAAAAATTGGGCTTGGGGGAGTTAACGTGCATGAGGTACATTGAAATATTACCCACCAGTACAATACCTATTGGCAAGAGAATACTACTTCTACTCGTTGCATTGCAGGTGGTGGCAGGTTAAGAATTAATTGAAAGTTGTTCTTTTGCTGGTGCCTTATAATCCTCCCCTCGACTAGTGTTCAAAGCAAGGTCCGATTTGTTGATATTTATTACCTGTCGTTATACTTTATTTCCGGTGTCACCTTAGAGCATCTCCGGCTTATGAATTATCCCGTAGACTATATTTAATCTATATGTTCAATCTTTCTAGCAAATAGATTATCATGCGAACTATTCCGTGGACTATAATATAAAAAAAATTAAAATAATCAATAAAATGAGAAATCTTGAGAAGAATAAAGTGACCATGATTTTTCATCTAAAAAATAAATTAAAAAGATATTATCAATAAAGTTAGAAATCTTCAGATAATATTTTTTTTCACGGTTCTGACTCTTTTTTACATCACGTTGTAGCAGGTATTATACATGGAAGGTATTACATTTATTTCATTATGCATGTGCAACCAAAGAAAGAAATGCTTTGGTAGTTGGTACCACTAGATATGCGAAATCAATTACATATTCTATTATATACCTATGGAAGAGGTTTGAGTTTAGAAATTAAGCCCATATGTTTCTGGCTCTGGGCCTCAATGTTGACAAACGAACCTTAATCCAATGAATCTCACTCACTTAGATATATGTATTCTATTCAAGAGGAGGTTGAGATTAAAATGTAGCCAAAATTCAAATAAATATAACCTTTTATGTTTCGAATGGCAATAATTTCTTAAGAAAACTGATAAAAAAAATAATATTTTAATATGAAAATGATCGTTATACATCACACTCTTCACATAAAAATATCCAAAAAAAAAGTTATAAAATATTAATTTCATTTCCTTAATTGCAGTTACCCAACTTAAAGCTAACTTCCTTTCCTTTCTTTTAGATATAGATATAGATATAGTAGTTGTTTGGACTAGTAATGGGTGGTGTCTGTATAAACTACTGAGCAAGAGCAATTAAACCACAAGTACTCTAACACACCTACGTGGCTCCATATTGTCCACTTAAAACACATGCAATATCAGAACTGACACACAGTAAAAGTAAACGCCTTCGATAAGAAACAAACACAGTACTACCAAGAAATCTCTCTTCATTATCCATATCATATCTACACCCTCCATCCCTCAAATCCAACGCTCCAAACTCCCCCACATATCACCAACCATATCCAACAAAACAATAAAACTCAGCTCCCCACACTCACTCTCCACCAACTCCCACAATGGCCGCCTCCATAGCCCTCAAAACCTTCGTTGGTCTCCGCCAAAAGTCGCCGGAAACTACCCAACACCACCCCATTGCCATCTCCAACCCAATCTCCACCCAGACCTACCGCCCAATCAGGATCTCCGCGGGAAAATTCAGCCCCAAAGTCACCGGCCGTAACCTCCGTGTCGCCGTCATTGGAGGCGGACCTGCCGGCGGCGCAGCCGCAGAAACCCTCGCCAAAGGTGGCATCGAGACGTTCCTCATCGAGCGTAAGATGGATAACTGCAAACCATGCGGCGGCGCCATTCCCCTTTGCATGGTCGGAGAATTCGACCTTCCATTAGACATCATAGACCGCCGAGTCACCAAGATGAAGATGATTTCGCCGTCAAACGTCGCTGTTGACATCGGTCAAACCCTGAAACCCCACGAGTACATCGGTATGGTCCGCCGTGAAGTCCTCGACGCCTACCTCCGCGACCGCGCCTCCGCCTCTGGCGCTACCATCATCAACGGACTCTTTCTCAAAATGGACATGCCAGCGGCAGCAACCTCCCCGTACGTCCTTCACTACACCGCCTACGACGGCAAAACCGGCACCAGCGGTAAGCGTCAGACTCTCGAAGTCGACGCCATCATTGGCGCCGACGGTGCAAACTCCCGCGTCGCCAAATCCATCGGCGCCGGAGATTACGAGTACGCCATTGCGTTTCAAGAACGTATAAAAATCCCCGACGACAAAATGCAGTATTATGAAGACCTGGCCGAAATGTACGTCGGCGACGACGTGTCACCAGATTTTTACGGCTGGGTCTTTCCTAAATGTGATCACGTGGCCGTCGGGACCGGGACAGTCACCCATAAAAGTGACATAAAAAAGTTTCAGCTGGCTACTCGCCTCAGAGCCAAGGACAAGATATTAGGCGGGAAGATTATCAGAGTGGAAGCCCATCCAATTCCGGAGCACCCACGGCCGAAAAGGCTGGCCGATCGGGTGGCGTTGGTCGGAGACGCGGCGGGGTACGTTACAAAGTGCTCCGGCGAGGGTATATATTTTGCGGCAAAGAGCGGGAGGATGTGCGCGGAGGCGATAGTGGAGGGATCGGAGAATGGAAAGAGAATGGTGGAGGAGGCGGATCTGAGGAAGTATTTGGAGAAATGGGACAAGACGTATTGGCCGACATATAAGGTGCTTGATATATTGCAGAAGGTGTTTTACCGGTCGAATCCGGCGAGGGAGGCGTTTGTAGAGATGTGTGCGGATGAGTATGTGCAGAAGATGACATTCGATAGCTATTTGTATAAGAAGGTGGCACCGGGGAATCCGTTGGATGATTTGAAGTTGGCTGTGAATACGATTGGAAGCTTGGTGAGGGCTAATGCTCTTAGGAGAGAGATGGATAAGATTAGTGTATGAGAAAATTGATGAATTCAATTCACTCATTTATCTTTATTATATACTAGTATTAATTCTTCTTCTTCTTGTTATGCTTCTCTTTCTTCTTTATAATATGTTTATAGCAATTATATGTTTGAGTACTGTTCTGTAGCTTGTTTGCTCAAGAGAATCGACTACTTATTTTGCAAAATGAATTAAGCCTAACACCCCTAATCTTATATTGAAATCTGTGAGATCATTCATCCTGTCAAATTAATTTATCCAATTCCAACCCCAGAATTGAGCTACTATTAATCTCTCTTTTTTTTAAAAAAAAAAAATAAATAAAAACTATATTGCCATTATTCTATTTCTTCCATGCGAAAATGACCACGAGGGTGAGCCGGTGAGGGTTGTAGAATTTTGTCATCCTCTGCTTAATTCTTCATCACTCTTCGAAGAAACGAAAACAGAGAGGAAGATAATTACCATTCCTTTTATCTTCTTCTCTCGATTAAAGGTGTAATTAACTAATGCAAGTAACTTTCAAGTTCGAATTCGAATCACATAATAGCTAGCTTTATAATTATAAATTGAATTTATTATTTTACTTAGAAATAAAAAAAATATGTACTATTACACTTTATTTAAAAATAAAATAAAATAATAATAATAATAATTAAATGTAGCATATTCTTATTGATGAAACTTAGGAGTTCTAAAATGAAAGAGCAGATAATTTTATAACACCCCTTGGATATGTCTATTGTATATAACCATACGCATAAAACTGCGCCATTCGCACTAAAAAAACCCGATGGTAAAAACGAAGGGAACATTAAGTTAAGGGAAAAGAGTGCAATCATTAAATTGAATTTGTATCGATCGGTATATATTATACGTTCGTTAAAAACCTTACCAAATAAAAACCCAAAGTGGAAAAAAAAATTTGGCTAAAGGAAAAAAATGCATATAATTTAAAAAAAACATAGCGAAGAAAAAAAGTCTCGAAATAATGAATGAATTTCGAATATCCTCTAATTTGAATATCTTCAATAATAGTTAATTTAAAACACCAATTTGCAAAGATATGGTACTTGAGGACGAAGTTTCACTTCATTATTTCTTGTGATCAAAGCGGATCTTTCTTGATATCAAGTAACGAATCTATCGTTAAGTATGCTTAAAGTTAACATTATCCATGTAAAGTTACTTGAGGACTTTTTATGTATGTTGATTGATGAGCAAATTAAATAATCTTTATATGTTTGAGCATTTATATCCTTGAGGATTTTCATATATATGATCATTCATTGCTCCCCAATGATTAAATACAGATATGTTATATGACATTATTATGTCGCATATCCGAAATTTTACAAACATATGTTTCTCCGTAATTAATACCGAGTCTCTCATGAGATTTCTAAGTCGCCCAACTTTTGTACCATATAATTTCATTTTTCTTATTTACGATACCCATTTTATTACACCTTATTTAATATCAGAACAACTTTATACAAAATATGTTATGGCAAATAACAATTTTATTTCTATCCGATATATTGAATTCTATATTAATACATAATATCCGCCAGAGATCTCGTTATTTCGAATTACACCAGTCCTCTTCGAGGATAACTCATCCTCTTTAGGAGATAACTCTTCAAGAGTTTTATTCACAAGAGATTTTGTTCATAAGTTTTGGATAGATAGCAATTCAATCTCTTAAAAGTATTAGCAATTCTAAAATGTAAGTAATTTTCTTATTATCTGTGAACGATCTCACGTTTCGTCATTCGATTAATTTCATTAAAATAACAATCCTCAAAATTATACCTTAAAAATATCACTTATTGAGGTTTATGAATAAGAATTAAATATAATCAAACAAGTATTATTCATACGAATCTATTCTTATAACGATATTTAAAACTAAGTAAATTATCGCTTGCCTATAAAAGAATCATCAATACAAAGTTTTGTGCCTTTGACTGTGACATCGGTTTGATGAATAATCCAATCTTACAGAAGCTTTGGAATTATGTTTGATGAATAATCGCTTTAGAGCCTTTAATTAAGTTTGATGAGCTTGAAATAAAAATAATTAATTAGTATGAACATATCTATCACATATCTCAAAGTGAGAATTCATAGATATCAAAATTAGTTATATCAGCTCGTCTTTGAATTATTTTCTTTTATGGAGTCTTGAGTACAAATCACGAATGTTTAGGTTTGGTAGGTTTCACTTCAGAGGAATGTAATGCACGTCGGTCGAGCTAGATTGTTGGTTTTCGTTGGCTTCATTATTTTGTGTACAACCATTAGAAGACATAATATCATACCAGGAACATAGTTTTCCTTTATATCACTTCAGAAAATATTTGAAACTACTCTCTCATATTGCTAACTACTAAGCATATTTGAGAGCATAGAATATAATAAATATTTTCTCTAACATGTCTTCATCGGTGTTTTTCACTGATTATAATGTTAAAGTCTTTTTACTCAATCGATCATCATTCATCAAATTAAATAATTATATATGTTCGAGTTTAATTATAATGAAACAATTTATAAAATGTTAAATTTGTCCCTTTAAAATAACAAACCCCGATATTACTAAGCATATTTATCATTTGTAACTTCAATGAAAATTTATGAAAAGTTTATTAGAAATATATCAGATATCTTTATCAAAGCAAAGAAAATATAAAGAATATAAAATTAAATTTATGATCCACCAACATTTATTATTTATGCTCTAATAATAGATTAGTAACAAATCTTCTTATCTTGACGAATAACGTGTTATAAAAGATTCTTAAAAATTAGAAGAGAAAAATGAAAAGTTAAAAAGTTGAATTAATGATTTTTATATATATTAAAAAATGACAAAATTATTCATTTTAAATTATCATTTAATTGTATAATTTTTTTTTATATATATGTTTAGTGATCCTCTATAAATATACATAAATATCGAAAATATAAAATATGATAATTAATATTAAAGGTATTATAGAAAAATTATTGTAAAAATAAATTATATAAGATAAGTAAGCATTTAATTAAGTAATAAAGATTTTATCGTGTGATGAATAGAATATTTTTATACAACAATAGGGTCCTTATTTAAGAGGTTTTGTTTTTCAAATTTTATACTAAATTATTAAAATTCGCAAATTGACTACAATTTTAAATAAATATGTAAATTGATATTTTTAAAATTTTTTATAACAAAAGTATGGTTATAAATTTATAAAGACATGAAAATAGTTGTTATAAAATTTATAACGAGGATATTATTGTGAAAATATCTGGTCGATTTTTTTTATCCCTACAAGTCTTTAAAAATAAAATAAAAAATCAGTGGTAAAATCTACGGTTCGGATCAACTAGATAGAATCAGAACAGTTTATTCTGATATTCGAATAGTCACCAACTAACTGTTGTGGATTTTCTCAAGGACTGACGGCGGATAATTTTAGGGAGACAGAATGAAAAACAGAAGCAAGGGAAAGTAAGTAGCAAAAGCCTTTTTGTTTTTTTTGTAATCTTCTTCAGCTTGCAGTCGTACTCGTTTGAAGGACCCCATAAAAAGGTTCAGGCGTACAGCCAATCAGCCATCAGTGTCTTTTCATCTAGTCTCTCTGTTTTAGCCTTATTCTGAATTTGAGATCTGAAACCTTTTGAAGGTAATTAATAGTAATTTGTAGCTTCTGGTATTATTTTCTCCTAACCTAATATTTATTTAGCTAGACGAACGGATATTCGTAGATTCATAAATTGCTTGTAATCAGAATCTTTCATTTCTTAGTTCATATTTATGTGTTTGCAGCTGTATTAAGAGCTTGAAGATATCAAGTTTCTGTATAGATTACCAGAATTAGTCGCTTTTAAACTCTGTTTATCACGAGGCAAGCCTGGTTTTTGGAGTTTAAACTACTTATGATGCTACTACCATAAAAATTGATTGTGTTATTTCTGAATTCTGATTTACTTACCCAATGTTCTATCTTTAAGTTCAATTTTGTTTGTTAATGTGTATCATTTCAGAAATCCTACAGCTAGTGTGTGTGTTTTCTTTGCATGGATTTGTAAAAGTAAGCTAGCGAACATATTAGTGTATCATGTATATATATACTAGTTGTGTCCGGTGACTCCGGCAATACATGGACCGGTAAGTTTTATCCAAACTTTGGACTGACCAGATGATTTATTAGGGTGAGTGGGAAATTCAAAATCAATATCCGAGTTAGATCTGTTTTTCAAACATTCCGATACACAGTCTGTGTTATCTATGATTTTTCTAATCTTTTTTTTCTTTTTATTTATTCTAGTTAAGTGTCTATTTGTTGTTTAGAAGAGTCTCTGGTTTGCCACCAAAAAGAGTTTCTTCAAACAAATTACTCGAGGGATACTTGGCGTTAACTTTTGTTTCTTCTGAATTCAAATCACAGTCATGCTGTTTAGTTCCTGCAATTAGTCATACGTTCTCATATGATGCTTGCGGATATTCATTGTTAAATCTGAGTAAATTAAATATTTTTTGATTCTCTTAACAGTCCTTTTGACTTGCTTGTTTAGAATTTTTTAGATAATTATCTGTCATAAAATAAATACCTTTATAAGTTAAGCAGACTCACAATTTTTCCAATATGATTAATGCCATTATCAGATTCTATTTAGTTCATTTGTCCTTTTGGTTTGTTCCATAGCATGTTTAAATTTTAATCTTTGCAACTCTGATTTTGTTTGTACTAGTTATGTTAGATCATTGTTTTGGTAAATAATTAACTAATTATTGCTACAAGTGCTCTTTCTGAAGTTGTAGGCTATAATCATTTGATATGGTACTTGTATAGAAGCTCATTTATATTTCCTGGTTCCATGTCACTTTTTCCCTCTTAATTCCAAGTCTTATGCCATATTCAAACTAGGGTTAAATTGAGTATTGATATTGCTTTTTCTGGTATATTCGTTGTTTGCTAGATAGCCTAGATTAATGTGTTGCATCACTGTTTGTGTCTAAAAGTCTCTATGGATTCTGTAACTCTGTCAAACTTAAATATTATTTGGCATGGGTTTTGGTCAAGTTAATATTACGGAGTAATACCTAATGCAAACCTTCTTTACCAATAATAACATACAAGTTCATTGCCTAGCGCATGATATTTACAGTTATAATGTTGTCATAACCAATTTTTACCTGTGCTCGAGTATGGGATAAATGAATTTAAATTAATATGCAACCAAGACTAGAAGATTGAGAACCTTATTATATCAATGTAGTTATTACCTGCACTAGTTCATTTACTTGTCTGATTCTGATTGTTGCAGCAGTGGGTTGCTAAATTAAGTTAAAAATACAAGCTTGTAGTTGTTTTTCTCCATTGAGTGGAAGCTACAATTGCATGTCTATCAAGCTTAAGTGACCAAGTATTAACCAGCTACAATAGCTCACCTGTTTGCAGAATTTGATGTAATTCTATACCGTGTTGGTAAAGAATAAATAGTTGTCTAATTTATAATGGAGCATTGGAGGACACATTAGGTTTAGCGTACCACTGATATGTGTCCAGTCAATCATATAATATGTGTCCAGTCAATCATATAGTCTGTAATCAAGGTGCTGACATGCTTTTAATCCTCAGAGTCCAAGATGGCAGCAGCAACAGCAAGTACCTTTTCAGTTGGATCGACCTTGTCCTATGGCTCCAAAGCGAGTCCACTTTCACAATCAAAGGCCTTAAGTGTGAGATACAACTCTAACAACAATCTCAGAAGTTTCAGTGGCCTCAAGGTAGCTACATCAATTAACTGCGAGTCAGAGTCATCCTTCTCAGGCAAGGACAGCTGTGCAGCTCTTCGAGCCTCCTTTATTCGCAAAGCCCAAAATCAGAGCCAGAGAGCTTTCACTTCCCTTCAGATCCAATCCTCATTCAAAGTGGCAGTTCTTGGAGCTGCCGGTGGTATAGGCCAGCCACTGGCGCTTCTCATTAAGATGTCCCCATTAGTTTCAGCTCTGCATCTTTACGATATAGCAAATGTCAAGGGAGTTGCAGCTGATCTTAGTCACTGCAACACTCCATCTCAAGTGTTGGATTTCACAGGAACTGCAGAATTGGGCAACGCATTGAAAGGCGTTGATGTGGTTGTCATACCCGCTGGTGTTCCAAGAAAGCCTGGTATGACCCGTGATGACCTCTTCAACATCAATGCCAATATAGTGAAGAACTTGGTAGAGGCTGTTGCTGATAACTGCCCCGATGCTTTCATCCATATTATCAGCAATCCAGTTAACTCTACTGTGCCAATTGCGGCAGAAGTATTGAGGCAGAAGGGTGTGTATGATCCAAAGAAGTTGTTTGGTGTAACGACTCTAGATGTTGTGAGGGCCAACACATTTGTTGCTCAGAAGAAGAACCTGAAGCTCATTGATGTGGATGTTCCAGTAATTGGAGGACATGCTGGAATCACTATTCTACCGCTGCTATCGAAGACGAAACCGTCTGTGAGTTTTACTGATGAAGACGTGCAAGAGCTTACAGTGAGGATCCAGAATGCTGGAACAGAAGTTGTGGAGGCAAAGGCTGGGGCAGGGTCCGCTACACTGTCAATGGCATATGCTGCAGCAAGATTTATTGAGTCCTCTCTCCGAGCTCTCGATGGAGATGGTGATGTCTACGAGTGTGCTTTTGTCCAGTCAGAGCTGACTGAGATTCCTTACTTTGCATCAAGGGTTAAGCTTGGAAGGAAAGGGGCGGAAGCTGTGATTCCATCTGACCTCCAAGGATTGACTGAATATGAGCAAAAGGCTCTGGAAGTCCTTAAACCTGAATTGAAGGCCAGCATCGAGAAGGGGGTTGCATTTGCGCAGAAGCAAGCAGTGGCTGCTTGAAGATGATAGCAGAAGCCCACCTACCTAGAGAAAATAATACAAAGTTCGGCATAATGTTATGGATGCATTAGTGCATCAGCAATTTCAGTTTTGTAGACTAAGAAAGTTTCAGTTTCCTGGCTTTCATGCGGATGTGCTTCTACTCCAGAGAATTGAAGAGGATAATACTGATGTTGTAGAATTTTGTTCTCGTTGTATGTAATAGTAATTGATAAACAGGTGCTCCGTACGGCATATCTGGAACTTTCCCCCCCGTGATGGTCTCTCTTTGTTCAATACTCCTTTTGTGTGTTCAATACTTTCCGTTTTTAAATTAGTTATAAATTTCCTTTTTTTGTTCCATCCAAATTTAAAATACATATTTATTTTCAGACAATAAAGTGATTACTAAGACTTGGTTACTTTGCTTATTAGATTGAGTATTACTCATGCCACCACTTCTGTCTTGTTAATTTTAGATTATAATGTGGGGTTGGTTATGCTGAAATGGAATGAATCATTCATGTTGTTATTATTAAATTGATGTTTTTCGTTTCTAAGGGGGTTTGTGGAATTGACTCATTCCATTTAGATTTAGATAGATTTCATTCAATGCCTAAATGATTTGCAACACAGATCAAATCGAAGCAGATGCAATCAATTGGTAGACTTGTGTACTCACTTGGATATAAATATTTACGACAACTAATTTTTTCTTGGTGATAAACTTTCCAATTCAAATAATGTGGCGCGAATCAAATTATGTATTATGAAAGCCAAAATTAAGTTGATAGTGATGCAATGTTTGAAATGGCTATATGCTTTTGGTTTTCTGTGTACTGTGTGAATAAGATTTCAACAAGTTGAAGTCTTCTGCATTCATGACGACGAGAAGATATCCATGGACCATAGTTCTACCAACCACGTATGTTAATTAGCACCAAGTAAACATCTCGAAAAGATGAGATTAGTCAAAGATAAAATCAAAATTTTTATTAGAATATCAATGTAATACTGGAATCATCCCTACCAATAGTCATTACAAGAACAATGTCCTTCCCTGAAATGATGAAAGCGGGTGCGATCTCTGATAATCACCTTTCGGTTATAAACCCCTGAAACCATCTTTGCAAAATTATGGCAGTCAACACAGATCCTGAGGTTTTTTGCGACTCTTATTGTTGTGCCAGGCGGGGTTGTAAGAACTCCAAATGCAATGGCCAACTTTTCACTGTGATAAGATAACCTAAATTGATTTTCTTCAGCACCCTGATTGTGCAACTCAGATGTTATTTCAGCAACATAACCAGCAATCTTCAATTGCTTTTCAATCTCATCAAGCATATCATAGATTTCATTTTTTCTTGGATGTGAAATATCATCTGCAACGAACGAATGTAGATCTCCTTTCAGCTCAGTTGTACTAGAAGCAGGGGTTGTTTTAATTCCTTTTTCCTTCATCAATTTCCTCACTTCTATCACCTTATCCTGGTCACCTGCTGAAGAATATATATTCAAAAGTAGAACATAGTCCCCTGCTTCTTGAGCCTTAAGTTCAATCAAATGCTCAATTACACGTTCTCCAAGTTCTACTTTACCATGAATTCTGCAAGCCCCCAGTAGAGTCCTCCAAATAGCTGCATCTGGCTTGATTCCCATAGAATATATAAGATTGTAGGCCTCATCAAGCAAACCTGCTCGACCCATTAGATCAACTACGCATCCATAGTGATGAATGTTGGGCATTATTCCAAACTCTTTGCTCATGCAATTAAAAAACATCCGACCTTCATCAAGCAGGCCAGAATGACTACAAGCAGATAGTACCCCAGTAAAAGTTTGATCATCAGGGGTAACACCCATCTTCTGCATTTCCCAAAATGCTTCAATAGCTTCTTTTCCAAATCCATGACTAGCTAAACCCGAAATCATAGCACTCCAAGAAACAACATCTTTATTATTTATACCCTTAAAAACTTCATAAGCCCTGTCTAAACACCCACACCTAGAATACATTGCTATAAGAGAATTACAAAGATTGTGAACATTTCCATAGCCCTGTTGTCTAATATAATTATGAACTCGTTCACCAAATTGCAGCACGCCCAAATTTGCGCAAGCTTGAAGAACAAGCAAGCAAGTAACATCATCCGGTTTAGACTCATACCCTGAATTCTCCATCATATCAAATAAACCCAAAGCATCCCGTGTACGACCATTGCGAGTATAGCAAGAAATTAGGACATTCCAAGCCACCGTATCTCTTTTAGGCATTTCATCAAAAACCTTACAAGCTTCATCACACTTGTGAAAAAATGAATAGAAATCCATTAAAGTAGTAAGCAAAAGGCTATCAGATTGATGCCCATCTCTCAAAATCCTAGTATGAATCTGTAATCCTCCAACCAAGGAAGGAACTTTAAGACAGGACTTAGTGACAAAGGAAGAAGAAAGAGGGTTTGGGCGTATATTCTGGCGTAGCATTTGACGGTACAAGTTAAAACCCTCAGCTGGGTTTAAGCTCATTGAGTAAGCTCTGATGATGGTGTTGTAGTGAGAGAGATTGGGTTTTAATATTTGAGTGAAGATACGGCGGGAATGGCTTAAATCCTGGAAAGGAGAGAGGGAGAAACGGGATAATAAGGCGAGTGAAATGTTGGGGTTTTGAAGGAGTGAAGTACGGAGTAGATGGGCATGGATTTGAAGTAAATGGGATTTTTGAATACATGATTTTATGAGAGAAATGAACGTTTTTTCACCGTTGGGTGGTTCGCTTTCTTCTGTAAATGAAGTGTTTTCGTCAAGGGGTTCTTGTTGGTGGTGATTATGGAGTAGAGAGATTGAAGTAGAGGCCAAAGATGAAGAATAGAATTTGATATAATTGGATTTGGATGGGGGGTGGTGGTGGTTAGAGAGAGATGGACGGTATTGTGTTCTCATTGGAATTTGCTGTTGTTTGATATTTCAAGCGGAGCGGTTGTTAGGAAGGTATTCAGCATCCTTAGCATTCCATGCAACCATTGAACTCTTTATTATAAATAAATTTATTTATAGAGAATTAATTAAATTGCTATTTTATACTAAAAAACTTCTTCTGTTTTCAAATTTTATATATAAAATACAAATTATTTCAGGTGTATACGTGGAAGTAGACATCTTTGTATTATATCTCCTCGATATAGAGTAAATTTCATAATTAATATTTCTGATAATTATAATTTTTAGATCTATTAATTAATTAACTAAAAGTATGGCCAGTGTATACAGTATGCTAACAAACGAATTGTAAAAATGATGGATCAATCTCAATAAATCCTTCTTCAATTCAGTAAATCATGCCCTTGTCTCCGAAAATCAAGGGAACTAATTGCATCGTAGAATGAATCAATATAATTAGCTTGGAATATATATATATATATATATATATATATATATATAGGGTATCTCACGAGTACTGTTAACGCTTGATTTTGTGTGCATGACGAAATCACCCAAAAGGTCAAAATAACGCCAACGATTAATAGAGTAATTGTTGTGAAATCAAACTCACGAAAGAATTTACGTAGAAACCCAATTGAGAAAAAACCACAGAGAGAGTAATCCACTATAATAATATTGAGAGTCCAAATTGTGTATTTGTGTTGTTGTCCTCTTTCTAAACCCTAGCTTGTAGCCATATATATAGAAGTAA